>PVKB01003256.1:0-213269 GCA_004027205.1 Ctenodactylus gundi | reverse complement strand
ACCTGGGCTACATGGTGCATGTACATAGTGTGGTGTAGCCTGCTGTTCCTGAGGCCCTGATGGACAAAAGTGACATGAAATTAAATTGAGTATGAGAAAATAATTCAATCGTGTGACACGGTAAATATGAAATTTGTGAAGATGGCTGGCATAATGTGGCATACTGTTTCAGAACAAACTTTTTCTATAAGTAGGAGTTCTATCTAAAATAACAAAAGTAGAGTATAGTGTGTAAACCAATAACATAGTGTTTATCCTTATCAAGTATTGTGGATAGCTGCTTATGTGATACTTGATTTCCACTGTATTTCAACCAAGACTGTTCAGCTTCTCCTTGATAATCCTGTGAATGTCTTAGTAACTTACTTTACAAAAATTTAACTTAAAGTAGTCATTTCCTACACAACTTTTTAAAAGTCAGAGTACTCAGAGGACTGCAAAGCCCATTTCACGATGTAAAGTCTACTTACTGAACTTGAAGATTGACTCTTAGGTGACGTGCCCCATGAGTTTGTAGTCCTAAGAAAATGTAATATAAAATCTTAAATAAAACAAACAATCAGTATCTACATTAGCCATGACTGATTAAGCATAGCATTGTTAAGCGCATCGTAGCCAAGAATAAGCTTACTGTCCCCACCCTCCCCCCCAGGAAAACTTGTAGCTACAGTCGATATCATATTTAGACTAGGGTAAGGGTGATGTCTGTATTAGTAGTGTGATATCTGGTCCCCTTCCTAGTAGCTCAGCTTCTCTGCTGGTTAGTAAAACTTAAGAGACCCTTTAATGGAAGCAGACCTGTGAAAGCAGTCAAGAAGGACAAAGATCATTCTAGTTCTGGGTGTGTGGTATGTGTGTGCTTATGAGTGGTATGGCTGTGCCATGTTCTTCTGTATAAAAAAAATGAGTTGATTCCCCAGCACCATATAAGTCATATGTGGTGATAAACACCTATAATCCTAGCATTCAGGAGGCTGAGGCAGGAAGATTGCTTTGAATTCAAGGGCAGCCTGGTATACATAGTGAGTTCAAGACCAGCCTGGGCTGAAGATTGGATCTTGTTTCAAAAAAAAAAATATTGCTTATTTCAGCCAGCAATTATAGAACCTCTTTCTCAAAGGCTCCCAGGTTCCAGAGCATTTTGCCTGATGCCATCTGTCCTGTGACTTTTAGTTTCCTGGTCCTGTGGTGGCTGGTGGAACATCCCAGCATGTATGAAGAGACAACTGAGAGGTGACACTTCTCCTAAAATGAAAACATTTGGGTCAGACTTGAGGCCGTGGGCATAAAGGGCCTTGGTTAGAATCTGGGGAGAAGAGAGCAGATAATGCAGGTTGAGTTTTCACTATTTCCTAAAGAATTTCACTATTAATGTGAAACAGTGTGGCAGTGATGGAGGGGGCTGGTGTGATGTTGGCAATAGAGAGGAGGTGAAAATGATGGAGGGTTGGGACAGTTGTAGTAACATAGCTGACTGGTGGGGACCTAGCAGTGAGGACAAAGAGGAAGAAGGACTCAAAAATATGTAGAACGTAGACCCATGAGAAACAGTGGAACAAGGGAAGAGTGTGTTTCCCTCCAGGGCTGACTGGATGGAGGTTTTATTACCCAGGATACAGGAGGAGAATGTTGTGTTGAGGGAGAAAAGGAGCTCAGTTTGAAGCCTGTCAGCTTGAATGACTGTGGAACATGAAGGTGTCTAGTTGAAAGGAGAAAAAAGATTAGACCTCCAGAAAAACCTTGAGCAGTGGTGCAGATGTGAATCACAAAGGTGGTTCTAGTCAGTGTATGTGTGTGAGATACTAGATGTTGTAGCAGTATTTTTGAAAGGAATGAAGGTGGTAGTGTTTAGCTGCCTTGAGCTGTTTGGAAATGCATTTTTTCGTTACGTCAGTGGCTTGGGGGCTCTCCTGGCTTTACTAGGTGAGGCCTGGAGTGCCAGGCCTCTTGAAATTGGTAGCAATCCTAGACAAACATGAGTTGTCCCACCCACATACCAGTAGTGCCTTCCTTGAAGTACATAGGTGGAGTAATAAAGACTGATGTCAGAATTTTGGCATGGAAGCATTTAAAGAGAGTGTGGTTTGGAACAAATGAAGTAAATAGGGTAAGACCTGCGCAGCAAGCATGGGCCTTTCTACAGCTCTTTGGCTGTGGAAAGTTTCTGTGCTTAATGCCTTCGTGTTTTCCTCTTCTTGGTGCCATAGGCCTGGCAACTGTTTGCTTTCTAACTCTCCCTGTGTGTGGGGAGAAGGCTGGAATCCAGCTGATCCTGCCTTTATCCCTTTCTATGGAAAGGTGCCATTCTTTTCTTTTTCATGGGATGCCTAGAGCAAAAATATCCTTTTAAGTTCAGGTTATGCCAGTGTGGCTTTGGGTCAGTGCCAGGACAGAGCCTGTGACCTCCCAACCCACAACTCACTTTCTTAACACCTTAGCTGTGTTAACTTCTGCCCTCTGCCTTAGGTTCATTTTTCCTGATTCAGTGTGTCTCAAAGCCTAATCGTGAAAATGAAAGTAGGAGTGGCTGATACCGTTTTCATTTAGAAATGAATAGACTTAATTCATAAATACCACATATAGCATATGCTTTCTTATTCACATAGGTTTGTTCTTCATAAATCTGTGTTCAGTTAGCATAATTTATAGATACCTGCTGTATTAATAACAACCTATGTATGTAATTAATTTGCACTACATTGTTATATAAGGTGATATATTAATAATTCAGATTGTTTTTAAATTTCAGATATATCCCTGGTAAAAGATTGTCAGGAAGGGAAATTATTGTACAAGACTAAATACTAGCCCTTCTGGTCTGTTTAGAGACTCAAGTCTTAAGTAGGGTCTTTTGTGTAGAAACTATTCTGCAAAATTAAAATGTCATAATGTGAGTTTTTAGGTTCAATATCTAGATTATGCTGGCAATCTCTAGTGCTATCCTGTAAAATAGGCTGTCTAGGAACATTCCAAAGTGCTTGTTCTCTTTTTCCCATTAAAAAAATAAAACATTAGTATTTGTTTAGAACGCCATGTGGGGCCAAAATTAGGCTTGTCTTCAATTTTGTCTTCTTTGTCCTGGGGAGACAAAATTTGTTCCTAGCATACAATGAGCAACTATTGCCAACTTCTCCACTTCTTGCTTTGTGTTGCAGAGCAAATCACAATAATAGTAATCATAGGAAACAATACTGACCCAGCATTTGCCTTTTCAAAGATTTTTCCCTAACTGTATGTAATCTGATCATGTTATAATGGGACATTAAGTACTATTTTAAATGAACGTGCTTCATGAAATGGCTTGATGTTACCCAAAAATGACCTTTTGTTCAAATATTGGCCCACCAGATCTTTCTTATGAAGTTTGTTTTCTGTTTGGTCATTAAAATTATAAACTTTCATACATTGACCAAAATACAGCAAACCTTCAAAAGTCCTTAATAATATTAGTATTTGCATGTCATCTTCCCTAATCCATAATGCTAAAAATAACAAAGAAAAGTATAATAAATTTAACTAGACAAGAGAATATGAAACTCTTCAAGTTGTAGAACCTGTTTGGTTTTGCCCTGGAGTAATGGCAGTTGTTGGTGTTTCTTGTTAGCAAATGTTCTTTCCTCACTTGATACACAATGCAATTTACCAGACTATCTGTGCTGAGTAAAACATTACCTTATTTTCCTTAATTTAACAGGTAATTGTATTCTTTCTAAAACCAGTTTCTTTAGCTGATAGTTTAAGGCCAGTGATGTTTAGAACCCGTCTTTATATTATTCTTTCACTTTTTTCCCTATCCAGAGATAAATGGGAAAAAAAAGTTATTTGGAAAGCCACAAGTAGTTTATTATAACAAGAGTGTTTCAGTCCATGTTCAGACCTGATCAATATCCAAGCTGGAATAATAGCAAAATAAATAAGTACTTATTTATGTGTCATTTCAAGTAGAATAGTGAGGACCATTGTTGCTTTCATCCTAGTTGCAGTCCTTGTAGGTAAGATTTCAGAAAGGTGTTGATCTGAAATCTTTGTGAAATTGAGTAAGGGCAACTCTCACTGCCAGTTAAAGACAATTGATTGGACACAGGTACTCACATTTGTTTCTTTCTGAAACCCTGGGGAAAGTGATGGGAAAGTTGGTACTTAATCTCACAAGGATAAAGAAAACAGCAGCAATATTTTGATGCTTGAAAAACCTGAGTTGAATGCTCAATAACTGTTTCATGAAATCCATGAAAGTTAAATCAAACTGATAGTGAAGAAAGCCGAGAAAGAACCAGGCTCAAACCACAGAGCTCCTGAAAAGGGCAGGAATTGCTGCTGTTGGAGTGTAGGTGTGACTCAAGGCAGGGGCTTTGTGAAACCTGATAAGTAGGCAGGCCAGATCCCTTCAGCAGCCTTACCTATTTGGGTAGGGCCCTTCTTCATTCCAGCAGCAGGGCAAAAGAGCCCAGGCCCAGTAAGGAGAGAAAAGGTTACAGGAAATAGGGTTTTGTGACAGTAGAGCCCCCCTTCTTCCACTCTTCTTGTAGACAAACACGGCCATCCAGGTGCTTTTGTAACTTTTGCTTTTTCTGTTGGAAGCTGGTTGGTATAGTATGGGTTAAATAGGATTTCATAATTTGTGTTAGTAGTATTTATGTTCAAGTACAATTTTATTATTTTGTTATGCTATTATTACAGTTAGCAAGCATTGCAGGCAACCGTAAGTTGAAAAGTATAATGCTCATGTATAAATCCTGAAACTTTAAAACATATATCCATTTTAGATACATGCTGAGCAACTACTTATTCGTTGTAAATCTTAGTTTCTCACTGTGTGTTAAGGGGATGGTAGTTTACCTAGCCATGGGGTTCTGAGAGTTAAATGAGATCTACATGTAAAGGAGTTCATGTAACACTACATAAGATCTCAAACAGCAATAACTTTCATGATATTAAAATAATACTGTCATTTTGGTTATCATGTCTGATATTCTCATAGAATATCTCTGGAATTTGTGTTTGTTGGCTGTAGTGTTATTTGCACATGCCAACATTAGATTAGGGGTAGGTTAATAACCATTTCATGTATGTCTTATTTTAGTTAGGATCTGACACAGTGCTTTGCCTGAGGCATGAGTGTTTTTCCCCCAGTATTGGGGACTGAACCTCTAGGTTCTTTTCACTGAGCTATATCCCCACCCTTTTTACTTTTTATTTTGAGACAGGGTCTTACTGAGTTGCCTTAACTGGCCTCGGATTGGCAATCCTCCTGCATCAGCCTCTCAAACTTCTAGGACTATAGGCATGCACCATTACACCTGGATCATGAGCTCGTTTTTAAAGGTGGTTACAACACAGTATTAAAACACTTTAACCATCATTTCCATTTTGATACTGAATGAATTCAAAGTAAATGGAGTCTTTAGTTGTGACTTAGGGGAGGACTGAAACTGAGTTTTTTCTTTTACCAGCCTGGTGTATTTTCCTTGTGAGTGGTAAATTCATTGGACCAGTGTTTTAGAGCAGACCCTGGCATGCTTCAGCTGCCAATTAGTCTGTTCTGGTTATTTTTTTAACAGTCATTTGGGCCCACTACATGCTGATTTTTCTGTTTGCACTTTTTTTTTTTTTCAATCTCCAAGATCCTGGGAATTCTGAGATGTCACATGGAGATTTAAGCTTGGAAATAATTTTGGTTGGGGCAGACTGAACTGTTACCAAACCTAGTCAATAGCTGTTATCAATCTTAAGCTAGAGCAAAAATCTGTGGAAAAAGAAACAATGGCCGGGGTTTAGTTAACAGTATTTCATCTGTATTGCATTTGCAGCTGTGGGTTTTGAACCATTGCATGGATTTTTGGTTCTGCCAGTCATGGGAGAAACAAGCAGGACCACACAGTTTTTCTGACCATTGGAAAAGATCTTAATGTAAACTTTGTAATGTAGCCAACTTAAATCTAACACTTGATTTAAACATGAGAAGGATAGCCAGTGAATTGAATTTCTAAACCAGACTTTTTGAGCTTTCTGGCCGTTTGCTTATCGTGGCATAGTGCTCTAATTGCTTCTCATTAGCAGTTAGCATCTGGGCATTAATTTTATTGTTCTTTTCTAACTTTTATATTTGGCATTAATTTTATTGTTTTTGCAACTTTTTTATATTTCATCGTTTTATCTCTTTTATGACACTGTGAACATTTCCCTTTTGCAAGTCAGAACATTGAGGCTCAAATTAATGGTGTGAATTTGATTAAAGTCATTCCCTTAAATGGGTGGAAACTGGTTTTCTTTTTTTACCAGAATACATTCATCTAGATCATTTGTTCAAAAGCATACATGCGCAGTGTTTTAGATGTCGCTGAGATTTTAGCCTAACAGTCTAAATTTCAGTTTGGAGTCCTGCTAGTGATTACATATCTGGAGAATTTCAGGCTGTTCTGTTGATGTATGTCAGCTATAGAGCTAGTCGGAGAGTGATGATAGACTCTACTGTGGCACTTGAATGTCTTTGTCTTCTTACAAAAGCTAAGAGCATCTTGTATTTTGTGAGACAGCTCTGTGGCACATCATGGAGGTTGTCACCTTCTTATTTTCTGATGGCCATTGGCTCCTAAGTGAGGGATATTGTCCAGTGTCTGTCACAGGCAGTCTGTAAATATGTCCCCACAGTCCTGTAGTGTGCTCTAGAAGCTAGCTCACTCACTGATTATAAAGGTTCCTTATGTATATCATCAGATTAAAAAGATACTGAAATAAATTCCTTAAACTACTTATACAGTGAGTTGGGAAGAAAATAAAATGTATATCTGGAAAGTCTTGAGTTAATTTTCTGCTTCTCAGTCCAAAAGATCTAATGGTTCCACATTAAACTTTTGTATAAAAATTTGCACTTTGGGCTGGAGGAATGGCTCAGCGGTTGAAGCGCTTGAGCAAGCGCTAAGCCAAGCGCTAAGTACCCGAGTTCGGTTCCCCAGCACCACATAAGCTGGGTGTGGTGGCACAAGCCTGTAATCCCAGCACTCGGGAGGCTGAGACAGGAGGATTGCCGTGAGTCCAAGGCCAGCCTGGGCTCTGAAGTGAATTCAGGACCAGTCTGGACCACAGAGCGAGACCCTGTCTCAAATAAATAAATAAATAAATAAAAATAAAAATTGCATGTTGTTTTTTTAGGGATCAAAAAAATTCTTTATCTCTTAGGTGTTAATACAGATACTGAGCAATCTGACATCAAAATTTAATCCTTATTTTTTAGAATGTCAGCTTTGGGTAAAAAGCTGTGAAAATGTGGTTTTTTTAAAAAGTTCTAAAATCAGCTTCTATATCCTAAAAAGACAGTTGAATACTGTTTTAAATATTGATTCAGTGTATTGTTACCATTTTCTGTAATTTTTAAGGATGTGGTTTAAATCATCTAGCCTTTTAAAAGTATATTTATAGAAAAGTATCCTGAGGAACATGTGTATATGGTAAATGCCATTTGTTAAAGACCTTTACAGACACTTTATCTGTATGGTGTTTTCTTTGGATTTCAAAAAAATTTTTCGGGAAATGATTTGGACTTGGAAAAAATTGTAGTAGAAAGGTTCCATAGAAATGTCAAGATTGGCTAAGATTGACCTTGTCACTTGTGGGAGATTTGAACAAAGGTCTCTTTGTAACAAGAAAAGCTGTCTCTGTATCGGGAGTTCATTGGAATTTCTTTCCTAGCAGAGAAAAGCAGTATGAACTCCCAGAACAGGCACAATGGGAGTGTTCATGTGTATCTGCTGGAGTTGTCCTGCCTCTCCTTCTTTTGCATCCTGTAACACACTTGATGCACACCACTGAGGTACATGTATATAGATATGTAATTGCATGTACATGTGAGTATCTTTGCAAAACAGGCTCTTTTACAGAATAAATCAGTAGCCTACTCTGACAAGTTCAAGTTACATTGGAATCTGTTCTGTTGAAGGTGGCTGAAGTGATTATGCTGTGAAATTATTTTCTTGAATTTTACTGAAGAGCTTTAAGTTAAAGATCTTCAAGAGGACTGGCCTTAAAATATTTTTATTTTATATCACAGATGTAGGTATGTTGTCTTTAATATTTAGAAAATCTGTTATAGTCATTTGGCAATCCATGTTTTGCAGATTTTAAAAAATGGTCAGTGTGAAAAAAGATTGTGGTTTACCTGGGTGCTTCTGCTACCTACGGATCACTGTATTTAAATACCTCCTGCTTTGGACCTTTGTTTTTCACTTTATCCCTTTTACTTTTCTCCTTATCCCTTTTTTTCTTTTTCTGCCTTCCTGGCCAGTATCTAGTTTAATAAAATTGCTTCTGTGGCCTGAATATATATATCTTAAAATTTAGAATGTCATTTTACCAGTATACTTAGAGATCAAGATATTTTATTAGTATTTATGAGAATTACAGGCTAGGTGATTTTTTGTTACTGATGAAGTATCTTTTCTAACATAGAGGAAACGTGCAGTTAATTAGACTCAAAACACTTTTCCAAGCATGCTCTTAAGCAAAACATATTCTTCTGAACTCAGAGACCTTTGTTTTTGGAAGCTCATATATTCAGTCTAGAGAAACTTTTGCTTGCCTTTGTCTATATTTCAGATTTTTCTCATAATGAACTGATTTCAAGCTTGAATATTTTTTTATTTTCATTTTTTTTTTTTTATTTTTTGAGACAGGATCTTGCTCTGAAGTCCAGGCTGGACCTGAATTAACTATGGAGCCCAGGAACTAATTTTTATTGAAAGTATTTCTTTCCTGACAATGGAGTCTTAATCTCATCCTTAGACCCAGCACTTCCTCCCTCCCCTCCAGGTATTAGCTGCAAAGTTAACTGTCAGTGTGCATTATTGGGATAACTAACGAATGTGCAACCAGGGCTCTTCGGTCCTCACTTGCTGAGGGCGTGTGTGTTATCATCAGCTTCCACTGGAGAATTACTCCTGCCAATGCTTTTTTCTAGGCAGTAAGTTTTCCACATGACATGTCATTCAGAAGAGCTAGTCTCATAGAAGGTGAGCTTTGTACATTTCACCTGGTGCTCAGAAGTCTTAACTTCCATTAGGTTCCAGATGTGGTGAAGTTCTTTTGGGACAATGTGAAAACTGTGTAGTGTAGTGAATGCTCCTACAGTGTTTTTTTTTTTTTTTTTTTTTCGTGAGAAAGATTGGCTAGCGGAAGTAAAGATGTGAATAATTTCCTAATAGGAAGGTAATGTATGAAAATTGTTCTCTGAGAGTGTACATTCAAAGTCCAAAAACCAGATGGAACAGAGGTTTTGTAAGCAGAGATGCCTAGCTCTCTGCATTTTTTTCTTAAGGAAAAGGTAGCGTAATATTTTAGTGAAGATATTTCCTGGAAAAACCCTGGAGTTGAGTTGTATACAATTGGACATTGTAAAGGTTTGAATTGCTCCTAGAGCTGCTTTGGACCCATTTGTGAGGCCTCTGCTTCTCCTTTGTGAGCTACCTGCATTTTATCAGGACTGTCTCAGGATGTGTCATCTGGAGGAGGGAAGTCAGCCTTAAAGATTCAAGAAACAATGGTTGAAGAGTCCATCCATCACCATTAAAAAAAATAAATGTACCTGCTGAAAACTCAAATTCTGTGGAAGGGAGATCGAGTGAAAAAGAGTAAGTCCTTTAGTGAGACTACATAATTTGGGTTGTAGCTTCTAGAAACATTCTCTATATTTTCTGTGTAATTTCTTAATACAATAATAACCCATTAAACACAGTGCTAGGTAGTGCCACCAGCTTAAGTTTGTTTCATTCCATCAAATAGCCAGAGATTTTAAAGAATAACACTGCATGTGCCCCCTCCACCTCTTTTCTTCAAATAAGCAATAAATTCTATCTAGTTTCTTTTCTTCAGGAACTCTGAATGCACAGACCCACATTGGTAGTAGTAACATATCTAAATGTGTGGGACTTTTCATGTGCTTTACATTCTATTCTGAATACATAGGATTTTTCTTGTGTTTTACATCTCATTCTCGATAGAACTCATTCAGGTTGAGGGCTTTTTTTTGAGATCATACTATGTACCAGGTACAAGAAAAAAAACAGTAGACAGGTAGAGTTTCCATTCTTGTGATTCCCTGAGATACACACACATACAACAGGTGCCCTGGGAGTTGTTTGAAATAACCTTTTCTACCCCTGAATTATTCCTTTCCTTCCTTAGATTAATCTCATAAGATTAATGGCCTTTGACTATATTGAGATATATCATACTAGTCAGATGTTGTTCATTTTTTTATATTTGCAAGTAACTTCACTAAATGGACAATGAAGATGTTCATAGGAGAGCTTATTAGACCAACATTTCTACAAAAGCTACAATATAAAGATGAAAAAAAAAAGAAAAACAATCTAGGTTATGTCACAGTTCAAAATACTAGCTGTACTTTTAGTTTGAATGTATAATTCTTCAGTTTCTTTGTCCCTGAAGGATTTGTAAACCTAGAGGATCTGGACACTGTCTGACTATTTAGCTTAAGGAAAAGTTGTCTGGTTTATGCTTCAGGTTCACTAGAAACTCCTTTTATATTGTATCTTTAGATAATGTTTAGATCTGTTATAATTTTTGTAACTCACGATGATAGTCTTATTATAAAACCTCCAGGTGACTTACTAAATAGAGAATAGAAATTATAAAACTAACGAACTGCATGAACTTTAGCTTGACTAAGATAAGTGCTCACCTGCTGCTAGCTGCTCCTATAAGTCACGTGGAATAGAGATGGGCTTACACCTGAGCACGTTTTACCCTTGTACTTTGATCTTTGATTACTTCCACACAAGTTCCCGGCTTTTTGATGTTGAACAAGGCAACACATTACTTTCTGCTTCTACTGTAATACTGTTAATATAATTAAGAGTCCTCATGGCCCTTTTGTTTGTATTTTCATGTTCTAGTGATGATTTTGTGCACCGCTGAGCATAGTGTTGACGTGCTGTCAAGCAGACCACATTCCATAGCAAGGGGACTGTAATGCACCTCTGGAGAGTAGCATGTGTGGTGGATAAACTTACAGTGCTTCTGAGTTACATGCTATGGGCCTGTTGGCATGAGTTCAGTGTCAGCAAGTCAGCATAGTTATATGATTGTAACTACACAGATATTGCTATTGGCATGAGTTTGGTGTTAAAAGAATCAAGTGTATTTATTAAATAAGTTTTTTTTTAAACAGAGACATTCATAAAACAAGTTATATATTGATCAGTTGATGAAAATTTGACTAGAGGCTTCTAGAAACCCAACACATATTTCCATGTTTCCACTAGGAGCTAGCCAGTTAAGTGTTCTGAGCAAGTTTACAGAAGTGCTGTGAATAATGTGAATTGGAAATAAATGCAGAACCAGAAATGGCCAGCTCCTTGCTATCCATAATTCCAGTTTGGCTTACTTATTGCATTCTAAGACACAATAGAAATAGTTTACTTTAAATGTGAGAAAAAGCAAAACATTTTTCAGGAATTAAATAACTCGGGATATGAAAAATATCTATGTCATAGTTTTGTTTTGAACATTATAAAGACTGAGACTTTTAGACTGTGGCTGGAGTAGTGTTAATGACTGTAGAGCATGATCACTAAGAGTGTCACCGGTCTGCTAGCGTGGCAGTCTCTGCTCAGCCATCTGTTCTGTGTGGCCTTGTACAAGCTATTTGATGTCTTTGTGACTCAATACCTGTGTGTATAGAAGGAAGATGAAAGCAGGACCTACTTCTTGGAGTTGTGAAAGTTAAAATCATTTAATATTTGTAAAGTAGTTGAACTAGTTAAACAGAGCTCTTCACTGTAACAGTTTTTACATATACAGTAGCCAAAATGAGATTTGAAAATTTGTTTTGATTTCATGGCATAGTTTACTTATCATCAGGACATATGGTATATCTAAACAGATTCTATCACTATTCAGTTTCAAGAGATTGTATGTACAAAGTTTGCGTAGATTCTTCTCCACATTCTCTCTCACCGGACCCCCTAAAAATTCTTTCTGTTTCTGCCTTGGATTTCTGCCAGTGTGGTATAAATAATTGGGCTTACTTCTGATATAGTTTATTGTGGCCATAGTATGAAAATAAGTTGTCAAGATTTTTCTGCTGATTACAACTCACTGAGGCTATGTTATGATTATAAAGTGATAACTGGGTATAATTTTTCTTTCATTTGTTCCTTGTATAATTGAACTGTGAGCATTTTCTATTAATCACAGTTCTGAGACAGCAATTATTGCAATTTGCAAACTCCAAAGGCTTTATAATGAAAGATAAATATTACAGCCATTAATATTTTTCAAAACTTGATGGTAGTTTTAGCAATTAACTTTCTTTCACACTTTAGCATTTTGTAGGTTGAAAGAAAGCTTATATTCTCTTGCTCCTTTCTTTTAATATTACTATTGAGAAACTTTTTAATAGATATTGAGCAAATGTAATGAGATTTGTATAAAATGGTTTCCATAAAAACAATGTGCTACTTTTCTTAGCAACTTAAAAAAAGCTGAAGTCATGGATATATATATATATATATATATATATAAATATATATAATATATATTATATGTATAATATATATATAATATATATTTTATATATATATTATATATATATATATATATATATATGTATGTGTGTGTGTGTGTGTGTGCAGTTGAGACTTGTGGGTTCCTACAAAAGTTTGTAGAGCTTCTGATAAAGAACTTGACGTAGATTTCAGTAACCTTTTTGGATTCCATTGTAATTTTTCTCAAAGATCCATCCCTTCCATGTCTATTGTTTGATCATGATAATAATAATACTAAAATTTACCATGAAGTGTTTAACCCAGTGTGTTGAATACTGTGCTGAGATCTTTAATACTTAATATTGTATAATATTGCCATAGCCTGTGCAAAAAATCGGGTTTTTTTTTTTGTTTTGTTTTGCAGCTGATAAGTCAAGTGTACTATTTAGTAGCACTCAAATCCAAAGAGTAATCCAGAGTTCATTCCAGACCTGACTCAGGGGTCTGCAATACAGGAAGACAGACTATCTAGGTCACATGGCTGAGTTAGACAGGATGGGTGTGGGGTGGCCCTAGGCAGTGGGAGTCACCAAGAACTGGGATGTGAGTGGTTCCAGCCACTGGCCATGGTGGTATACATGTGAGCTTAGTGCTGGCAGGTCCAATATTTCCGGAAAAGTGTGGAATATAAAAGTACAGATACACCCTCCTCAATTTTAAATGTTAGAAGCTAATTCAGGTTTTCAAAATAACATGTGTGTTTAACCCTTGAGAACACACAATTTCAGCCCTCCATTACCTGTTGGAGCATTGTACTGCACATTTATGTGGGTTGGCCGTTTGGTCTTAACTAACCTCATAGAATGTGTGGGGCTTGTGCTGATGGAAAAGGTCATGCTCTTAAAGTTCCACTGAGACTATTTCTGCAGATTTAATAAGGATGGAAAGAAGAAAAGAAAATATGTCCTAATGTATTAGGGTGAAAGTTGTCACCAAGATTAGGGAAAGTAGTCATGAAGACTTTCAAATATACGTGACTCTAATGTAATTTCATACATTGGCAAAATTAAATTGTATAACTCTCATTGATAACACATGTTTATCGTTCCTTCATCCTTCCCCATCTGTAAGATGGACAATCAGTTAAATGATACTCCTTTTCTTACTTACTTATTCAGTGCTATGACAGAATACCTGATACCCACAGCTTAAGGGAAAGGTTTATTTTAGCTCACAGTTTCAGAAGGTCTCATATAGCCCATTCATAGGCAGCCGGCAATTGTGTAAGCACCTAGCAGAGGCTGGAGAGTTGCGGCTCAATGCATTGTAGACAGAAACCAAGTGAGTCCAGGGCAAATTGGTCTCTGGAGACTCAGTCAAGGACAGAGCCTTTCCAGGAAGAAGGTGTTTCTGCTTCTTCCTTCAGTTGGACCCCCACAGCCAGGGTGGGTGCTCCGCCCTCGCTTCCTGGCACAGAATCAGCAGCGCACACCGGAAAGCTCTGCCCAGGCATCTACCTCCTCGGTCTGTCTGAACAAGTTGACACAATCTTTCCAGGTCAGACACCAATTATCTGCCCCTTCCAGCAGGTGCTACTTCCAAACAGCGCGTGTTTCAAATACATGAGGCTTTTGGGGGCACTCCAGATACAAATCATAGCATTCCTCTTTCAGATTTTTTTTTTTAATGTTAGAGTGTGCACACAGATGCACACACATATACTCTTTTTTTTCTGATTGAAAACAGATTAGAGATATCTGTTGGCCTAGCACAAATGTGTAGCAACTACAAAAAAAAAAAAAAAAGAAAGAAAGAAAAACGAAAAGAAAAAGAAAAAAAACCCTGAGAAATCTTAAAATTAGAAAAAAAAATGTGGATAGGAGAATTATACCTGTATAAGCACAGACGAAAAAGATGAAGAAGTCTGTTTTTACATTGAGCCTCTGGAGGGCCTAAATATAATGCAAATGCTTGCAGTATGAGCCATAATTTACCAGTGAAGGATCTAGGTAGAATGCTTTTAAAGCAGTGTCTACTTAAAAAAAAAAAAGTTTGGACTTCTCACTCTGTGTCATGAAATAGAGAATAAAGCTCAGGTTTTCAAAGTCTAAGAAAAAGGGGTGGGGCTCCTTTGATCTTGTTTTAAATCTTTCCGTAGATACATAGTAGTTAGATTGCTGATCTCTGTCTTTATACCTAAAGCTGCATTTCAATCAGAATGTTGAAGGAGGACTTGTTCTGCATGCATGTTCCCTGAATACAACTTGCTGGGAAGTTTTGTATCCCAGGCTGTTTCTGTTGTTGGACAAGAAGGTATGCATTGTGGTACTTTATTTTAATCTAGGACTTCATATCTTAATTAACTTTCCAAGGAACCAAAATATTTCCCCGTTCTTTTTATGTTGCTTGCCTTTAATATAACTACAGGGAATTAATATACAGAAGCCTGGAGACTTGAAAAGGTAAAGCACAGCCTATGAAATGATACTTGTCCAAAAATTATGAATTCTTTTAAAATTTCTAGAGATAGTGAACTAAGGATAAATATGCATACATTTCATGAAAATTACTGCCTCTGGCTTATTAGAGTATCTCTGATAAATGCTAATAATAGAAGCCACACATGACATTTTTGTGGTGATACTGGGAGTTGAATCTAGGGCCTTTGCACTGAGCAACATCCTTAGCATTTTTTTGTTTTGAGACAGCATCTCACTAAATTGCCCGGGCTGGGTTTGAATTTTTGATCCTCTTGCCTCAGCCTTCTAGAGTGCTGGGATTGTGAGCATGCCTCACCTTGCCTAGCCTACAGATGATATTTTTAGAACTCCAAATACCCCTTCCTCTGGAACAGTTCTGTACAGCCAAATCAGGGTTTTTAATCCTCTGCCCAAAGGATTTACATTGTGTGTCTTGCTTTCTTTCTTTGTATCTTTCTTTCTTTTTTTCAAGCTACTAGGTACTCATTTTGCTATAACTGGTTCTGAGGAAAGTACTTGGGAATGGTACTAATATTTAATGGCAAGATATATAAAACCACTTGGAAACTGTAAATCATTATACAAGGTGTAAGATAAGTTACCAAGTACATCAAGTGTAGTAACAGAAAATCATTCTGCAGTTGAAGTTCATGGTAACTTTGATAGCACAGTTACCTGGGCATTTTCAGAATCTCATGTTTGAAAGAAATGAGAGTAACTGTGCACCATGTGAGCGTCATGTGCTCAGGCAAAGCATACGTCCCCCAGTCTCACTGTCCCATAGCAGTGCCTTTCTACCCCCTCGGTGTGCCTTCCTCCATTCCTTTTAAGCTGGACAGCATCTCTCCTAGAGGAACCACCGTGTATCTGCCCTCAGGGAAATAACAGTCATCTTTCTCCAGTTTTTCCAGTTAGCTGGGAGCCAGCTCTGCTCTATGGCTGACAGTGAGAATGAAGACATTGGTTAGGAGTTAAGTGAAGGAACCAAATGCAAGTGTGTTTGAGTACTGGACAAATTCCAAGTTAGCTTTTTTAGTAATTTTTTAAAAGGGAAACTAGACAAGGGTAAGATACAAGGTGTATCTTACTGTACCTTGCTGTAAATTAAGTACTGTGTGTCCTGGCAAGTGACATGGTCCTTAGTATATTATAAAAGAAGAATTCACAGTCATATGTTGTGTCAGATTTTGTAGGTAGGTCTAAACATTTTGGTTGGCCTGTGTACATGGTTGGGAGGGCTGAATGGGAAGTACCCAAACAAGGTATGTTTGTGTGGGCTTCACTTACAAGATGATGTGTGGTTAGAAGCCAGTAGTTAGAAATTGGGTTTCAGAGCTAGAACCTTTTAATGTTTCAGAGACAGAAAGTGATTGCTCCAGAGATGTTTTTTAAAATGGGATTTTGGTAAGTTTTTAAAAAGTAGATTGCTATAATAAAGAAATGAGTGGAAAGGTTGCCATAAAGACCCCATGGAAGAATCTTTGTGCATTGGGAATGGACATAATTAGAAAAATAAAGGAACGAAAGACTACATGTATAAAACTGAATATAAACATTGGTGAAATGTGAGTGTTATGATTTAAACATTACTGACCAGTAGCAGGAACTACAGATTTAGGAATGTACATGCTATAGAAATTTCCTGGAATCAATGGCAAATTTTATAATTCTAAATTAGCCATTATTAAATGAAGATTGCTAGTGTCTTGGTTTGCTCAAATGCAAGGTGATATTTTGTGATTCGAAAGTCATTTTCTGAACATTTTAACCCTTTTTGACTAAATTGCCATCTATTACCCTCTCGAGAAACCTTTCAGAGAGGGTGTAAAATCAAACCTGTCTTAGCTTTCTGTAAGTGAAACCATTATCCCCTCTTTGTAGGTATCTTATTTATTGGTTAAGCAGGACTGCAGTTGTGACATGAGTTAAAGGGCTATGCATGCAGCAAGACTGGCTTGGGTGAGGATGCACTGTCTAATTCTGATTCCGTGGTATGACTAGGGAGATCTTGGCCAACTTCCCTCTCACTGACCCTACAGGGATGCTTAACATTCCCACATCTCTCAGCTTTTTGAGTCTGTAGAATGGTTTCAGATTGCATTCCTTGGGCCTGAAGGCACATCATGTCTGCCAAGTTGGGTGTTAGGCCAGCCAAACAACTGGGGTCTGGGCCTCCTGACCCTGTCTTGAGCAGCAAAACTCTCCTTTATTGTTTAACTCTTGGGATTTCTTGTAAGATTCACTTGAAAAGACATGAAACATGTACAGAATCTGTTCTTGAGAGAAGGAAAAGAGAGAGCTCTATGTGGTGAACAGAAATGACTGCTATTAGCTCTTGCCGCTCTGACCATTTTCTTGCCATTTTTAAAATTTCTTTTTAAGATTTCTGAGATAACAATTCTCCAACTTTAACAATATCCCCACTCCCCGTCCCCCGCTCCCCCCGGCCCCGTTATTTTTTGAGACAGGGTCTTTCTCTGTAGCCCAGGCTGGTCCTGAACTCATTATGAAGCCCAGGCTGGCTTTGGACTCACAGCAATCTTCCTGTCTCAGCTTTCCCAGTGCTGCATGACCCACCACGCCCAATTAATGTGTTGCTGAGAAATCGAACTTGGGTGCTTAGTGCTTGAATTAGTGCTTGCTAGGCAAGTGCTTTAAACCGCTGAGTCCTTCTTCCAGGCCATAGTATCCCATTTTGTGGTGTTTTAGTATCTTCATGGATTATGCAGCTGTCACCACAGTCAGTTTTATATTTTTTCATTTCTCAGAAAGAGATGCTTTACCACTGCCATTCACTGTCCATTTTTCCCCAAACTTCCCCAACTTTAAGCAGCCACCACTTTACTTTCTGTTTCCCTGACTCTTAATTGATATTTCGCACCAGTGACCTGTTATGTGATTGCTTATGAATAACTCCTTTGACCAGCATAATCTTTTAGGATTTATGCATATTATAATATGTCATTACTTTTTATAATTGCTGAATAATATGTCACTGTACAAATATGCTATACTTTATTTATGATTCATTAATTTATGGCCATTGAGTTGCTTCCCATTTCTGCTGTTCCAAATTATTATTCTGTGAATATGCAAGTTTTTGTATTTTTGGTGTTAATTTCT
This sequence comes from Ctenodactylus gundi, assembly GCA_004027205.1. Classification (NCBI taxonomy): domain Eukaryota; kingdom Metazoa; phylum Chordata; class Mammalia; order Rodentia; family Ctenodactylidae; genus Ctenodactylus; species Ctenodactylus gundi. The sequence goes on along the minus strand of PVKB01003256.1, from coordinate 195,163 downwards.
CTTGGATTCATACCCAGGAATGAAATTACTGGATCATATAGAAACTCTTAAATTTACCACTTTGAAAATTGCTAGCTTCTCCTCATGAGTGAATGGTGGCATAGACATGTATCTGTCTGGCCTTTTGTCTTCTCCTGTGTAGCTCAGGTCAGCCGTACCCTATATGTCCTTCACCTGCTACCTGTAGGATTGCTTTTGGAAAACATCAAGGATTTCAGTGGTTCTGTTGCTTAAGTAAGAAATTGAAGTTACTTAACATGACATTCTTGAGTTCAGGCTGCATTAGTACTTTCATCTTCTGGTGATTTTCCTAGTTTCTGTGAATTTTCAGTAGTAGGTGTTTTCTTATACAGTGTAGTGGTTTCTAAACATTTTTGTGTTAGGGCCGTCTTTGGAAGTCTTCCAGAGATACACATTCCTTGCTTCCTCAAAAATGTATAAATGTTTATGCTGACACCACGTCATCTAAGTTCAGAGTCCATGGCCGCTCTTAAGACTGTGAGCCAAGTTTGCTGTACACTACCACATCTTTCTATATACCATTCCCTCACTTACCCCATTCCTCCCTTGTCCTTCCTCTTCTTTTGGGGTTACCTGATATGATCCTTGCCTTAAGAGTATCTGTCAAAGGATCTGAAAGGGAAAGCGTTTGGCTCCAGTGCTAACTGGTACTCAACAGTGGTTGGTACAGTCCTGTAGCTGGGCCCTAATGGAGCAGAAGTGGGAGGGCTGGAAGGCAAGGAGTTTCATTGGAATTGTCCTGGGCAGTTTGTTTTTGTGTGCCTAGAATGAATAAGGTACATAGCAGGTGATCAGTATGTATTACTGAGTGACTGATTTGAGGAGGGAGCAGGGTGTGGAAATCCCAGCTTTCTAGAATGGATGAAACTGTGTAAGGTATGGGCCCATTAGTAATCAGTGGGCCTGAATGCCAGGCACTGGCTATGAGATATTGGAGAGGAGACAGGAGGTTAGAATAGAAAGTTTCTAAGATGGATATGAAAATGATGTATTATTTCTCTATTGCTGCTGTAAAAATAAATACCAGAAGCATAAAGGTTTAAAACAACATAAATTTGTTCTGTAGAGTGCTGAAGGATGGAAGTCTGAAATCTGTCTCACTACATGACCTTCCCAGAATCCTCAGAACTGCTTCCATCTGGAAGCTGTGGGAAAGAACCATTTCTTTGTCTTTTCCAGCTCCTAGAAGTCACTTGTGCCCCTTGTTTTGAGACCCTTGTCTTCAAAGCCAGTTACATGGCCTCTTCTCTTATCTCTGATTTCTGCTTCCATTCCTACATTTTCTTGCTGACCCTGGTCCTTTTGCTTCCCTCTTACATGGACTTTTGTGTGATTACTTTGCGGACAGCTGGATAATCCTGTATCAGTGTCCTTAATCACATCAGCAAGTCATTTTACCGTGTAAGATAGCATATTCACAGGACACAGACTTTCGAGAGGGCCACTACTTTGCCTGTCACCAACGGTTCTAAATAAAAATGGAACTTTTTTTTATTCAGGCCAGATATGTCTATGCCTTGCTTGGCTCGGGGCTTCTTGAGTGTAACGTGTCTTCTTCCTCAGATTGATGAGTAGGCCAAGACCGAGAGCAGTGCTGACACAGGAGAAATGTTCCACCGTTCCTGGGTTGCAGAGAATCGTTAGTTTTCTCTGGTTCATTGCTGTGGCATGTATAATCACTGAGAAAGTACCTGCATGTAGGATATAAAAGGTCTGATGAGCTGCATGGTATAGTACCTATCACATTTTTTTAAAAAATTTGATAAGAAAGTATATATAGCTATGAACTTGAAGGAATCCAGTGTATGGTTGGGCTGTGTTGCTTCTGCTTATCTAGACTTAATTAATGGAAATACTGAAATGAGGCTTGCCATCTTTGAATTGAGTGGACTGGAAAAGGAGGAAAACCTGCTGGAATTATTTGAAAGGCAAGTGAATTATATCAGTTCATATCAGGGGGGTTCCTGCATTTCATATGATAGTGTATGTCATTAAAGCTCATGGTCTAAGCACATAATACATCTTCATTCATTTAATCATTATGTGACCCTCATAAGAGTGTACTATTTTATAAGTGAGGAAATAGAGACATGGAAACATTGAATAAATTACCTACGGTTACATGGCTAGTGAAACAGGCAGCTAGGACCTGAACCTAGTTATTCTGGCTATAGAATTTGCATCGGGACACACGTTTTGCAAAGATATGACATAAATGGTTCATGACAGGCCTTGCCACAGTGTGCAGTGTGGTGGGCCGTGGACTTTTATCTAGAAATGGAGTCACTTACAGATGTTGTGATAGAGGTTACATCTTCAATAAATGGTTCATTTCACCAATATCAAAGGAGAAAGAAAAGCAGGAAGGTTAGGCAGGAGAGAAAACCTGGTTGTTGGGATAGAGGGGATGATTGAAAGGCTGAATAATTACTTTCCTGTCATTCCTTCATGCCTCCTAGCCACTGGTTTATGGGGTCTGTTCTTGTTTTCCCTGATGTGTTTCACTCGTCACTGGTCACAGTTGTCTTTCTTGAGCTGATTGCCATTCATGGTGGGACTGAAGGTTGGCACAGTCTTTGCCACTGAGTTGCCTAAGGGAAATTTTCATTTTTCCCCAGTCAGGGCAAGAACCTACATGAGATTCCTTCCTTTTGATGCTTTGCTCCTCAGTACTAATAAGCATCAGAAAGCTGGGCATGGCGGAATAAGCTCTGGAGGCTGAGGCAGGTGGATTATCCTGAGTCCAAGGCCAGCTTGGGCTACATCACTGAGTTCAGGATCAGCCTAGGCTGTAGAGCGAGAAAAACAACAACAACAACAACAAAACTAATAAGCATCAGAAAGAGTATTATCAGATCCTTGATAAAAGTTGAATGGGAGGGTTGTGTGAAAGGGATCGAGTGCCCCTTAAACTGGAACAGGCTTGAAAATGTCAGAGAGGACATGAAATTTGTTTCCCTCATGCAGACGTGCATCATGTTTTAGGGAATCATGGCTTAGGAATGTGACTGCTAGAGATTTTTAAATTGTATTTCTCTGTCTTTTTCTTTTTTCTTTCTCCCCATCTTCCTCTTTCTCCTCTTGCTCTTCCTCCTATGAGCTTGTTGGAGTGTCTAACCTGCAGGCCACGGGTTGAACATGTCTGTTATGTATAACAAAAAGAAATTTGAAAAAGGAAATTTTGTTCCTTGTGCACGTTATTATTTCTCCATGCAGCCCAGGCAACTCAGGCAGGTTGACTTGCCTGACAGAATACCTAAGTGAGCTGAGACCTGGGCCTCACTGTAAATGTCGTTTTTACTGTTAACTGAATTCTGATTGAAGTATCATGGGCACTCCCTCAGGAAAGATCTGGAAATTGTGCCTAAAGAGAAACATGTTCTTTCCTAGACTGATTATTATCCCAGAATGGCCAGTCCTTGGTAGGAAAGGGAGCTTTGGCATAAAAAGTTTTTTTTTTTTAATTGTTGTTGTTTTACTTGACTTTGTTCCAGTATTCTGTGAATTCATTCCTAGTGTTGTTTCCAGGCAGCAACTAAGACTCTACATTTTCCTAGTTTGTTTTTAATTTATAATGTATATCCCAACTGTACCCATTGAAAGGCTCAAGGCAATTTACAATATGAGACATATACACAATGAGGCTGTTTAACTGGGAAATGGAAAACAAGGCAGAGACCAAGGGAGCCTGTGTGCATTAGCTGCTTTCGGTGGAGTTACCGTGGCTAAGGATTAAATGTGGAAATACCCTTCCAGGTAGCCAAGGTTGAAGGGGCCAAAGAATTAGTTATATAGCTGCCATCTTCTACAAGGAAGCTCTTCCGAAGTCATAAGCCTTTTCTAGGTTTTGAGTTTTTAAAAACTTTGCTAGGCAGTAGGCTAGCAAAACTCTTCCTGAGCGTATTATCTCTGCTCGGTAGGCGCTGTATAAGGAGAATAACCACCCATGGTGATATTTGCCAGCTCAGCCTGACAGCCAAGAAAGCCGGTCTGTCCACAGAGCTGCTGAGCACTGTCTCCCCACAGCTCCCAGCCCAAGCTCTCAGATGTTATAGTGTTGTTGTTATAGCACACCTGGTAGATTGGTGCTTACTACAGGAATACCATTATTCCTGTGCCTGGAAGGTGGCACTTTTACAGTGGGGATGGAGGAAGAGTAGGGACCTAGTGTTGATTGTCAATACGTTTGCTGTGTGCTCATTCCTGATGAGGCCCTAGAGATCCAGCAGTGAGCTCGGCATCCTGTATCTTTGTTTTTGTGGTCATAAGTAAAATTGGGAATTTTCCATTCTGTGGAAATTCATACACCTAACTCTAAATTGCAGTATTGTTCGTAATAGTCGAGTACATCCAAGGCCTATGCAGTTACAGACTTGCAGTGTCTCCTAAGGACATTTTGATAAGAGTTCTGGCTTTTCGTAGTTTATCTTCAGTGGGAGAAATTAAAATATGTATGAATGCATGTAAGTAGCATTGAATTTTTTTTTAAAGTATTAAAAGGTTACCATGGGAACAAGCCCCTTTTCTTTCACTTTGTTTCTTTAAAACAGGCTCAGATTTATCACCTGACTTTTAAACAAAAACTCATTCTAATTGTATTAAAATTTCAAGGACTTCTGTAAGACAGTTTTGTTTTAAAGTTTTGCATTTGTATGTCCCATTTTTATTCCAGATACCACATACATTATTAATGAAGGACTGAAATAACATGGAACCTTAAATAATGAGGAAGGGTTTGAGAGACTCTTGGCTTTTCAGTCTTCTTTGGGCCCCTTCCTTGGCCCCAGTTCCCACATTATTGCTTTGGGATTTACCCAGTACCTTAAATTGCAGGTGCTGTGTGCATCTGGCTTTGAGCCTAAGCTTTGTGTTGTGTGGATTTTAGGTAAGAAAACGCTTTGATTCAATCCTGGAAGTATCCTTATCTAAACTCTTTTACCTTATCTCTTCTGCTATGTATTAGGGCAGATTTCAAAAATTTCAACAGAATGATAATAATTTTTAATAAATATCATCCTAGACCTTTTGAGAATCAAACAGTACCTGTCAAAATTGGAATATGAGCTCCTGGAGTGCTTTTCTTGAGAATGTCTTTTCTCATATTCTAAGCGACTTTTTTTTTCTTTTTTCCCACATTTTTTGTTACTGCTCATTGATTATACAACTTAATGGGTTTCATTTTGGCAGTTTATGCATTCATTTAACATACTTTAATCTTTTTTTCCCCTCACCCCCAGCCTCACTCTTGCCCTAGTTTCACATTTTCTGGGAAGGTTTCAGTGTGTACAATACATTTTGATCATAGTCATCCGTTCCGTTACTTGCCATTACTCTTCCACCTTTTCTCCTTTATTCCTTCCTCCTATCTGATAGTATAAAACCAAGTTTGATTTCAACTCTTAACCTTCTATTATCAACCCAGTTGATAAGATTTTAGAAGTAAAAGCTGGAATGCAATATGAGAAGTCTCCTGAGAAAGAAACCTCTTAGACCTTTCCCAGATCAGGATATAGGATATTCTGATTGAGAAGTAACAGCTGTGTGTAGTTAACACGTTCCTTATCAGTGTTAGTCTGGTGAAGGATTCATAGCTGAGCTTCGTCTTGTTCATGATTTTGACTGATCAGTAATGGCTGACTGTGGTCCATTCTGTCCTGGGCAGTGTATTGCCTGCCATGGGCTCAGTGGTGGTTCTCTTGCCATGCGTTTGGTTTCCTGGCTCCAGTGTGTTAAAAGAAATTGATACTGATCAGAGGAGTCAACATGAACATCACTGTCTTGGTTATTTTTGTTGCTGTGACAAAATACCTAATATATACAAGTTTATTTTGATTCACAGTTTCAGAAGTTCCATTGGAGGGCAGCTGGCCCCTAATCCACCACAGACCTGTAACCTATAATCTACCACATGCTTGTCTTCCACCATACACCTAGAATTTTTCATACTCCCATAAATCCACCACTCCAGACCAGTAGCATATGGTTCCATAGATAATCTGTAACATTCAAATACTTGAGGCTTTTGGGGGACATTCTAGATTCAAATGACAATAACCACCAGAAAACAGAAGCAAAACCACCAAACCACTGACCAACCAACCAACCAACCAACCAAATGATCGGGGGGAAAAAAAAAAAAAACAGGCAATGATCCCAAATCTCACTTATCCAGAGTATTTTGGTAAAGTACAGAATGTTCTTTTGGTGCTCTACTAGGAAGTATTTCTTGCAGCACGTACTTTGCTTCCACTTATCTGAAATACTTTGTTTAGTGAAGATAGTGTGCTTTGTTGTATAACAGCAGCTTAGACATATGAAACCTGCCTGTATGTTACATGTCTCCAGCCTAAGTGAATGTGGCAGGGTACTACAGCCGCTTCGATTGGCAGTTTAGTCAAGTGAAGACATCCAGGAACAATTTTTCTTTGGGCAGATGGATATTAACAAAGAAAAAAATGACTTTGAAATGATGCCATTTTTAAAAAGGGCATTGGACAACATTGATTATAACCAGAACACTTGCTTTTTATACTTACAGAGGTAGAGTGCTGAGCTTCTTAGCTCTGCTGTTGGCTGAAGAAAGGCTGGTCTGGCAGGTTTTTCAGAAGGTGTAGCTGGCATTGAATAAACTGGGTTTCATTTTAGTGACCTACTCAGATTGTGCTGGGAGTTCCTGTCTTCATTGGTAGCCCTCACTGCATCTAGAGTAGTTCTGGATACTCAGGTACAGTGAGTGAAATACATGGCTGACTTGATTTACCAGTGATGAAAACAAAGTAGAGATTGGCCAGTTTGAGAGCAACATAGAGAATGACCCTTCTGTGGGTCTTATACTCTTGGTAAAGTGACAGTAGAACAAAATTTTTTGAAGAGTTTTCATCTTTATAATTTTTTAATTTAAAATGATAAATTTGATTTAGTCATATTTGCATTTATTTATTAAATGTTTCAGTGTCTCCTAAGTTCCAGGTACTGTGGGCATGTCTTAGAAATATAGTGGTGAACCCAACAGACAGTGCCCCTATATTCCAAATCTTGGTAAAAGATTATAAGGGTAAAAGAAAATCAGAAAAATCTTTGTGATCCTACCAGATACAGTGAAGTAGTTTAGGGATTTATACAGTTTGTATTCGTCCCTTCCATTTCCTGCCCTTACTCTTCTACCTTTTCTGACTAGTAGCCTGAACTAAGTATAGGAAGGAAGAGGAAACCTTGTTACAACTTCTTCCTGGGAAAGCAGGAAGCCCAGCGTTTCTTTGTAGCCTGAGTTCTTGTTGGCTGTCCAGATTGAGGGTTAGCCATTAGTAATAGGTGGACAAAATCAGCTTCACCTGATAGCAGAGGCAGCCAGTATAGTGGTTTGGGCATAGGCTCTGGATTCATAAAAGCTCTGGCTCTGGGTTCAGAGTGAAGTTCAGTTGCTTTCCTCTCTTAGTTGTGAGTTTCTTACCTGTAAAAACGGCTATACTGGCCATCTCTTAAAGCAGGCCTGTGCAGTGATTATAAATGATACATGGAGAGTGGACAGGGAATGTGGACAGGACCTGACAGAATTGGTGGTGGTCCTTTTTCTCAAGTGGTTGCTCCTTGGCATAAGCCAAAGTCTTTTCCCCTGTGCTTGACAGGAAATTTTGTTGGTTCACTAATAAAGACAGATTTTTATTTTTTCCGTATCAGTGCTCTAATCTCCTGTGTAAGTTTGTGGGTTTACTAGGTACATGGTTTTTATGAGCTGTCAAGAATGCCCATGTCTGACATGGAGGTTGTGTTATGGTTCTGGTTTTTAAGAAGTCTGTCAGTAATGATATGAGTACCATTACCACATCCCTTCCCAGGTCTTTGCTACCTATTAAACAAGGACAGATGTGAGCTAATAAAAGTAAAGGCAGTGAGTATTTTAGAAACAACTACCTCACTGTTGACATTTTTTTCCCTCAAAAAATGCACTTTTACATTTAAGACTACCAGTCAGTGAAGTAACTACGACAAGCCCCAAAATTATATCATCATAATCCTAGGAAATGTTAGAGGACAGGTTGTAGACCAGGGAAGCACTATGCCAGACTTTTTCATCAAAAAAAGAATTTTATCAAAAATGGAATCCTCTTGAAGTCCTTTATCCTGTGGGCAGTGATGGGGCTGGCTAACCCTGTGCTCTTGGTGGCTGAGCATTCTCTGCAGAGCTGAGGAGTGTTCACCTAGACAGGCAGCATCCATTGGAGGTGTGAATGGAGTATGCTGTGGTTTAGTGAGCTAACAGCCAGCCAGCCTGGGATTTCTGGTTGGGAGGGGAGTTACTAAGGTGGCCTTTTTCTGATCCACAAGAGGTCTCTTAGAGTCTAGGTTTTAGTGATAGGAATAGGATTTTTGTTTTAATTTTTTAGACTTTACTTGTGTATATTTGCACTACAAGCTCATTTACATATCGAGTACAAACAGCTTGGGAAACTGGCGTGTATACATACTATTCTCCTCTCTATTTTTGTCTCCCACCCTGTCTTATTTCCTTATTCTTTGCTGGGACAAATAGCCAATATCCACAACTCACAGTTTCAGAAAGCCTCAGCTGGCAATCGTGGAAGCACACGGAAGAGGCTGGAGAGCTGCTTAAGGCACTGCTGAGAAAAGCCAAGGGAAGCAGGAGCAAATCCATGTCTGGAGACTTAGGCAAGGCCAGAGCTGCTTTCCCAGGAAGACGCTGTAACAAGGCTTCTTCCTTCCTTTACTTAGTTCAGGCTGCCAGTTAGGCCTCCACTTCCTGTCCCACAAGTCAATAAAGCACACCTGAAAGCTCTTCCCTGGATGCCTGCCAGTTTCAAAAGTTGACAGAATCCTTGCAAGTCAAACCCTAAGCATTTACTCCTTCCAGCCAGGCTCTACCTCCCAGCAGGACACAGTTCTGCAGCTATCCCAGGACATCCAGACACATAAGACTCTTGAAGGCGTCTCCAGATCCCAGCCATAGCATGCTCACTTCCCCTTCTTCCTTCCTTAAGCCCTCTTCCCTGGCCCGAGAGGTCTGTCTCCCTATTTCTTATCCTCTCTCTTACATTTTGCTCTTTTAGTCATTTATGTTTTGGCTTTCTCACCTAAGTGAGACTATGTGATACTTAGGGGTTAGAATTTTCAGAAGAAAGAAAAAGAATTGTGTAGTATGATTAACTGCAAAACATAATCATCTTGGAAATGCTACAAAAAAGAAAATGTGAAAGTGTTGTTCCAGAACAAAAAAATTTAGGGGTGAAATACATACCATTAGAAATTTTTCCTGCAGTATGGCATGATAGAGAACTCATATAATCCCAAATCCACAAGAGGCTGAAGCAGCAAGATCAGAGACGTTCAAGGCCAGCCTGAACAATTTAGTGAGACTGTAAAAAGAAATTTTTCTAAAAAAGGAGTGAGAATGTAGCTCAGAAAGATCATTTGTCTAGCATCCGTTGGCTCTGGCTTCAATCTCCCGTACTGCAAAAGAAAGAAGAAACATCCTTCAAAAAAGTCAAATTATGAAGTAAATTTCTTTCAGGGAACCAGAGTGCATTCGCTTTTGCTTCAGTTTTTATTTGAAGCACTAGACTTCTTGGTTCCTGAAATAATACTTTGTTCTTCAAAAATACTTTTTTGTGTTTTAGTTCACTTAGGAAAATATGCAGATTTGCCAAAATAATCAATAGCCCATTTAAAATAAAAAGCTTTAAATTATCTTAATTGTGCTAATGTAAAATAAAAGGTAGGTTGTTTATTTTATGTTATATTAAAGTAAGTAATAGCACAAACAGAGGTTTCATTAATTTTCAGTCTTACAGTTTGGAAGGCCTATTATAGTGATAAATGAAATTTTTCTTTTCTTTGGGAAAAGCCAAGTAACTGTTGTTTTTGGTTTTGTAGTTGGATTCCTTCAGTCTGCTAACAGCTAGAGACAAACTAAAAAAGATTGGATTCTAAGCTGTATATTTCCTAGAATTATGTGATAATGACCATATCAAGAGTTTTTTTCTTTTTCAGTTGTTTGGGAAATTTTTCTTTAAAATAGCATTAAAATTCATTGTAATTAAATAACAGACATTTTGCATTTATCTAAAAACCAGATGAAAATAGACTAGTCCTGACTATATAGTTTCTAGAATTCCAGTACCTCTCAATTTTCACAGATGTGTATTTTCAGTTGTCCATTAGACATCACCCAGGCAAAATTAAATGGCAGCTTTCCTCTTTCTCCTTCCCATTCTTTACTTCCTATCTTCATCAGTGGCTTAATGGCCCACCTGTTGCCCATGTATAAACTTTGATGGAAATCCCCGCGTCTTCCTTGACTTCCTCCTATTCACTGAGTTTCTCAGTTCTATGAATTTTACCTTCAAATTGTTACCTGTAGGTGTCCTCTCTTTTTGATTGCTTGCGGCTGGGCAATAAGTCACATGCCCAAATTGGCCATCTGATGGGCCTGCCTGCCATCTGTCTTGACCCAGTTTTCTGCATCTGACTGACTGCCTCACCTCCAGTAGTTTCTCATTGTCATGTAGTAAAACTTTAGCCACCTGGCTGTGGCCTGCTCTACAGGAGTCTCTCTCTGCCCCATCTTCTTCCCATACCTCAGCTCATTTCCAGAAGGAGATACTGCCTTGCCGCGTTGTTCCCTCTGCTTACGTTGCAGTATCCTCTTGGTTGATGACTGTGTCCCAGTTCATGTATCTGTCTGCTCCTATGTGCTTGCTCCACAGTCAGACACTCTGCTCTCTGAGGTTTCATTATACACGTTGGAGGCTGTTTTTACTCAGTGCATTTCTGATACCAAATGATTGGGCTTTTCTTCTCACCAGCCAATTCTCCAACTCTCTAGGTGCCAAACTGGGTAGACTACAATGGCGACACCACCCCATGTCAGTGTAGTCTCTCGAGTGGATGGGCCCGTTCTCAAAGACTGCCTTCACTTCAGAAGCTAGTCGACAGTGTGGAGAGTAAGGTTGCCCCTATTTCTGCTCTACTTAGCTGCAAAATGAAGAGGTTTCCCCTAGTATACTGATTGTGTGTAACAGTATATACATCGGGACATGACAGAGTAGCACTGGGAAACAGTGCAACAGTTCAGACATATAACGAAGAGAATTAGACCCCTAAACAAAAAGTGAGTAAGAAATGGCCTTTTCTTCTGGACACTCACAGCTGAGGGGCAGATGGGAGGCAGGGCACCAGTTCCAGTACAGAATCTACCTGAGGCATGACTCATTCCTGATTCTTGGGGCAGAGCCCCATATAAACTTGGAATCTCCAAAATAACAGCTATCTGGTGTAAGAAATAGGAGCAGCCTCTTAATTTTGTAGCTAAATAGAGCAGAAAAAGGGGGCAACCTTACATTCAACACTTACAACTAGCTTCTGGAGTGAAGGGCAGAATAACTCCTGTGTGTGTGTGTGTGTGTGTGTGTGTGTGTGTTATACATGTGTTTTCAGGATGGTTTGCTACAATAGCTCCAAGAATAGCTCATTTTACTATTACATATTACAACAGATATGCACATTAAGAGAGGCAGAGCAAGATATGGGCGCAAAGCCTCTGGGACCTTCTAGGCCCCCTTCTGTCTCAGCACCTTCTTGATTTCAGCCTTCTCTGAGATGCATTGCTTAGGGGTTTTGCTGAAGGTGTCGTTATGTAAGCATGATCAATGCCTTTGGTGACTAAACTTAGTCTCTGGCCCTCTTCCCTTCTTGTAATTATGGCTTTCCTCCCTGTAATCATGTCTTACTCTTTTTGGTGACCAGCTCTCACCCTGAAGCTGGCCAGGGCACTCCATCCATGACGTATCTGTGAGGTTAAAAAGATACCCATTATTCTGGATGTTCCAAGTTTGTTAGGTGTTCTGCTCCAAGAATCAGGAATGAGTCATACCTCAGTCACAGATTCAGTTTGGAATTGGCTCCTTGCCTCGCATCTGCCCCTCAGCTGTGGGTGTCCAGAGGAAAAGGACATTTCTTACTCATTTTCATTTAGTGATCTAATTCTCTTTGTTGTATGTCTAAACTTCTGTATTGGTTCCCAGTGTTATACTGTCACGTCTTTTTGTATATATTGTTACATAGGATCAGTGCAGTTCAAATTCCATTCCTAGGTTTATACCTAAGAGGTTTAAAACCAGAGACTCAGATAGTTCTGAGAATGTTTAGCAGTGTTATTCATAGTAGCTGAAAGGGGAAAATTGTTCTTGTCTATCAACAGTGGCTATATATACTCCTGGGGTGTGTGTGTGTGTGTGTGTGTGTGTGTGTGTGTAGTGTATATGTTTGTAAGTATACATGCATACTCTAAGTGGCTGTACATCTTACTGTATACACTGGATCTGATAACCCTAAATTGCAGTCTAAATAAATTACAGAGACATTTAAGTGCATACCTGTTGAAAGATTTTCAAAGTAATAATTCATAATAATAGATTGTTTTTATGTTGAGAGAAAGATCACACAGACTTAGGTTTATTTGTGACATTTTTAAAGCATTCATTTAGATGTTCTTCCCACTCATTTTTTTGTATGATAAATATATAAGCATGAAATCCTTTCTGCCATATTTAGGAAATTCTTGAAATAATAGTGAAATTTGTCTATTCTAAAATGTATCTTAAAGCAAAGAAATACTTTGGATTATCAATAATTTAAGCCAGACACTTGAAGCACTAAGGTGCTGTATGGTAGGTTTAAATTTAGACAACAATTTCATAAGGTTTTGTTTGTTTGTTTCTGTCTCTTTTTAAGTTGGTACTATTATTTACTGTTGATATTTTAAAACCCCATAATGCTAGCATTGCATAAGTAGAGTTTTCTCTGTTAAAGTATATGGGGAAAAAAAGAAGAAAATACAAGGTGTATAGAAGAAGTATAATTGCTTTTCTTTGTTCTTTCAGATTTTTTACAGAGCTGGAAGCAAGACACCAGAATAATATCTTCATAGATGATATAAGTGACATTGTAGAAAAACACACAGCGTCCACATTTGACCCCTATGTGAAATACTGCACAAATGAAGTCTACCAACAACGAACGCTACAAAAATTGTTGTAAGCAATGTTGAATTCTTCAGGGTTTTAAAAAAATAATCAGACCTAGGTTTAATTAGAGCTTATGTGTTGAAATTAATTTATGATGTCTTAAGTTATATTTATAGGTGCCTCCTGATGAGCTGTGTCCTAGGAAGAAATGTTTAGGAGGATTAGAGTAAGGATTGTTGAGTCAAAGCATCCAGTCTGTGAAGAATTTCTTTCTAACATACTTACGAAAGTATAGTTTGTTGCTGTTGTCTTTGGTTTTGTCTTTGATTGTCCCATGACACAGGGATGGTCATCATTCATCCCTTCTTTCTCCTCATTTTCTAAGTTAGTAAATGTCAATTAAGTGGTTTGCCCAAGGCGAGGAGTGTGTTCTTAAATAGGAGGAGCCAGTAGCTGGCATGGGATTTTCTCTACTGTTCTAATGTCCCTCCTTTCAGTTTACAACGACAGTGAATTGTTCGTAGGAATCACTGAGACCTGTCCTTCCCATCCTGGATAATTTGGGGATGAGGAGAGAAGAGGGGGGTCTGAAGGAAAGCAGTAGAAAAAGATGTTAAGGATTTAAGTTATGCTGCAAAAAATGAGACAAGCATCAAGTTTCTCTCCACACTTCTTTTTTTTTTTTTGGCCTTTTTTTAGGTTACTGAGAGGTTTGATATGAAGCATATTTCATCTCCATTTTTGAAATACTCAAAACAGCACCTAAAGTACCTATTATTATTATTATTATTATTATTATTATTATCATTGTTATTTTGTGTGTGTGTGTGCGTGTTTTGGGGATCAAGCCCAGATCTTCACACTGAGCTTCATCCCCACCCAAACCATTTTTATTTTTGATTTTGAGACAGGCTTGCACTGCATCCTGCAATTGCCTAGGCCAGGCTGGAGCTTGGAATCCTCCTGCCTCAGCCTCCCAGATTGCCAGGATTATTGGCCTGAGCCAGTTGGCTAGCTAATACTGCCTTATTTTTAGAGACCACATTCATCATAAGCAGCTGTTTGTTTTAAATTGCTGTGTAAGACCAGCTTGGGGGTTCCCTGGCTATTGTCACTGTGACCCTGTCCTGTGAGCTGTGGAGTTTATCAACAGCATGGCACTCTGGTCATTTCTCTGCAGTGTGTGAGATCTCTGTGGAGATGCTGGGAGGTGTGGTTGATGATAATTACCTCTTGGTTGCTTGAAGATACAGTTTACAAAGTCCCCAAGTTGGCAGGAAGGGCTGATTGTGCCCCTCTCTCCTCCACATCCTCATGAAATGCTTATATGGGCAGGGTAGGAGAGCCACAGCAGCCAGCTCTGCATGAGGTTTGTGTATAAAGAAGGGTTTGTCTGCAATATCGACATTATAGTCCAGGTAGACCTTTGTTGTGGCAGTCTGTCCTGTGCGTTGTAGGATTCTTAACAGCATCCTTGGTCTGTGCCATTAGATATCTCCAGACATTGCAGAAGGTCCCCTAGAACCACTTCCCCAAGAACCACTCCCTGATGAGGGGATAGAGGTTGCTTTGTAACTGTTACAGAGTGTAAGGTCATGTTTGAGAACAACGCCTTGAACTAGAGCCAGTTTCGATTTTCATTTTGTTCTGTGGGATTTTAAAAATGTGAATAGTTACTGTTATACATTATGTGCCTCTAAGGAATAAAGATTTTATCTAAATTGCTAGAACGATATCATCATGTGAGCTTTTACGTGGAAATTAGTAGTTGTGATTTCAAGGCTTTATTGTAGTGGAAGTGCTCTGGTTAGAGCAGTTATTTTCTAATTCAGAGATGCCTTAGAAATGCCCGGATATCTTTGAAACCAGCAAACAAACTATGCTTAGTCTGTCCCCCTCTGTTTGATCAGAACTTTTGGTGGAGCGGAGGGCACCTCGGGCCTGAATGATTTAAATATACAATCCTTGTGGAATTTGATCCTAACCTCTTCAATTATTTTTCGAAGTTGTCTTGGAGAGGAAAGTGCACATTTCTCACTTTGAGAAAATTAAAGTTAAATATTTCTGTGTAATTTGTTTCATTTCTTATTCTGGGTCTTCTCCAATTTAGTTTTGGTGGTCTTGATCAAAATGACCTATTTTTCAAATTAGGCTTTCATTTGTTTTTTAAAGTTGATTATTAGCACTGTTTTGCTTCCTGGATTTTTTCTTTTTATGGCATGGGAGTGCACAGTCCAGTGCTACCCACTGTACCTACCCCGTACAGAAAATGGCACAGAGGGCCGCGGACATTTGCAGTGTAGAGTGAAGTGAGAAAGGTAGGTGAGGTCTGGGGGTGAGAGCATCCCAATGAGAGGCAGAGGGCTTTGACTTGGTTAGTGTAGATTATTGGTCAGTTACAAACCTTTCTGGGTTCTTTTCTTTTGTTGGAATCCCACCTATCCTCAAAAGTTATGCAGTAGTTCCATATGAGATGATATATATGGAATTAGTTTGCTCCATTTCACAAAAATGTTGTGGCAGTGTCACCACTGCTTTTACATCAGTAGAGGGGAAGAGATGTAATTCTTAGATCATTGTGTAGAGCTATGGGAGGGCTTAATTGTATTTTTTGTTACTCAAGGAAGGAGTCACTTGATAATCAGATGTGAGCTCTTGTCTGTGTACTAAGTTATATTTGGCAAGTCAGCCATTCTGATATTGTGTCCTCTTCACTTGCTTGCATTCTTGCTTCTACACAGGCCTCAGACAGTTCCGTCTTGTTCTTACTATTGTCATGGAATGCCACTTCTTTTATTCATCCTTAAATACAAAACACAGGAAGCCATATGTGTTTGCCTATGTAAATATATGTTGTTTACATGTAATTAAAAGTCACTGATGATGTGAATTTATCATGGCATTTTGTAATACATTTTCACTTGCTTCTTTGCTTTACAAAGATATATTCTGAAATTTGTTTTTGGCTTGTTTTCCCTTAGAGCCACTAATCCCTCCTTTAAGGAAGTGTTGTCACGGATCGAATCCCATGAAGACTGTCGGAACTTGCCTATGATCTCATTCCTCATCCTCCCCATGCAGAGGGTGACCCGCCTTCCCCTGCTAATGGATGTAAGATGTGCTCCTGTGGCTTTTTGCTGTGTGAATTGCTATGCGGCTGTAAATCCGATTAAGCAGATAATCGTTATTCCGCTTGAACTGATGCATATTTCTTCTATAACATCCCCTAGTTTAGTGAGCAGTATATTTAGTTGGAAGTCTTGTTTGAAGTCTCTAAAATTTATCTTTACAGTTGTGTAGTCCCTTTGGTGAAATTTGATTGCATTACCCACTTACTTAGTATTTTTGAAAGGGGAAGGATATTGGCTTCTTGAAGCCAAGAGACCCTAATTTTCTTTCTGGCCGAGCCTTTGAACACAGACCTTGGGCAAGTCACTTACTTTGGTCCTCAGTTTCCTTAGCTTGCACTCTAGATCTCTCCCATCTGGAATGTGCCAGGCTGCACAAGGACTTCCATTGCTGTGGGCATGAGACTCTCTCCAGCATTACAAAGTATAAACCTGTGTCTATTGTGCATTACACAGAGTAGGTCAGGAATGCTTGTCATCCTTTTTGTGTTAGGCAGCATTGATGAGAAAAACCAGTTTGGTTGGATATGCAGGTGAGCACTAGGGGAAGTGAACAGTCCAGCTGGAAGGCACCCATGCTGAAGGCAGAGGGCCCATGCCTGGGCCCTGCTGACCTGCAGAGGTGGTGGAGTAGGAGCAGGAAAGAGAATAGGGAGGGGTGACCCAGAACCTATCCCAGCTCATGGGCCAAACAGTGTCTTTTCATCTAATTAGTATATATTATCACACATTGACTTAAAATGGGATCATTGTGTGGGCCTAGTATCAGCTTTTCAGATCAGAACACAGGATAAAAATACAGCAAAAAAATATTGAGTCAGTTCACGAAGTAAATTTCATTTTCTGTAG
Source organism: Ctenodactylus gundi (assembly GCA_004027205.1). NCBI lineage: Eukaryota > Metazoa > Chordata > Mammalia > Rodentia > Ctenodactylidae > Ctenodactylus > Ctenodactylus gundi. The sequence goes on along the minus strand of PVKB01003256.1, from coordinate 178,185 downwards.
TCCATTGTGAATTCTAAGAGGTACTCTGAACAGCAGTGCTATTTCGAAATACATGTGATCATAGTCACTTTGTTGACCCTGCTGCAGTCTGGGGAGGCCTTGTGGTTATTTCAGAGTTCGCTGCACCATGCTGTTCTCCAGGCTCATCTCACTCTGTTATGTTTACATCCTTCCTTGCCATCTGTCACCTGCGGATGACATTTAAGGACTTATCTCTTGCACAAAGTCATAAGGTGTATAATGATGGGAATGCTTTCTGCATGATCAGATGTTTTGGTTGTGGTGTAAGCACCATACAGTGTCTTTATACCAATTACGGCAACTGCAGCAACACTAGGTGTGGAATGTTATTGGACCTCCTTATATGTGGTCCATTGTTGGCCAGAAACAGATTATGCAGCACAGCACTGTATTGGAAAACTTGAAGTTTTAAAAATTGTGTTGATATTTTTTAAATTAGTACTTATCACATTTTTAGGACAGAATATAGTTAGGTTTTCAAAACCAGCTTTGAAAGCAGTTAATGAATAAAAGGAGAGGTTAGACTCTTAACTTGCCATATTGCACTATGCTGGGTATTGATGCTGTGACTACCCAGTGCATTCTAAACTCTTTGACTCAAAGACTCTGAGTAAAGCTGTAGCCCTTCTTCCTAGAGCCTTCATACATTTTCAGAATTACACATAAAATTTTAGTGTGTTGACTCCAACTGAGAATGCTTGCTGTCAGGGGACATAAATCAGAATTTTTTATGTTGCTTTTATATCCATTAGTTGGTCATGAAATCAGTTTTAAAATCATGAACAGAATTTTTAAAATACGAAATAGAAAGGAAGTACATGGTACGTACTTGGCTTATATTATAGTTTAAAATTATTTCACTGTAAACTAATTTGTGTTTACATGTTCACTGGTAATAATGTAAATATTTTTCCTACACTGTGCCGTAGTTAAAAAAATATGAGAACTATTAATATCAATCCACAGGTGGTATACTGTGTGCTTCTCACATATAACAATCCTAAAACCAGACTCTCAGGTTTATAGGCCTGGTACCCTCTGGTGTTTAAGGTACCTTGCCAGTTGCCAAACACTTCCCACCTTTGCATGATGCTTGTTTTGCATGTGAGAATCTGGACACCTAGGCAGAAACTAAATATACAGATGAGGTAAAAATAAAGAAACCATACTTACCTCATTTGGAAGTTTAGCTAAGCTTGTTAGATGAGATGAATATTTTTAGAAATTAAAATGGATGTTTGGACTTGGAATGTAGGTAGTTTCAGAAGTTTTATGTATAGTTGAGTCTATCCTTAACTAAAATTACTGGGATTTTTTTTTTGTTTTGGGTTCTGGATAATTTGCATATGAATAATGAGCTATTCTGATGATGGGATCCTTAAGTCTGAACATGAGAGTCATCTGTGCTTCATACAGACCTTATATACATAGCCTGGAGGTAGTTCTGTGCAATATTTTTAATAATCTTATGCATGAAGCAAAGTTTCATGGTATGATATTCATTACTTGTGGTGTCATACTGACAGAAAGTTTTAGATTTTTACAATTTCAGAGTTTCAGATTCGGTATGTTCACCCTGTAACTCAGTTTATATTCAGTTGCTCCTTGTTGAAACACAGTTTCAACGTGTAAGTAACTGTTATTTTTTTGCCAAGTACTTACATGAGAACTTTACATGAATTATCATTTAGCCCTTTGCTAACATTGTAACAAAGTCCAGTTTTACAGGTAGGGAAGCTGAGGCTTATATATGGCCAGTGACTTGCTTAAGATCAAATAGCTAGTATAGGGCATACCTAGGATTTGAACTAGTCTCACTACCCTCTGAAGTCTTAACTCATCCTCATCTATATATTGTGTTCAGCATTGGTAGATTTTCTTAGAGTAAGAGGAAATAGATAAATATTGGTGTTTTTTATTTAATATGGTGAATCATTTGATTTTATTTTTACTTCATTATAGACTATCTGTCAACAAACACCTAAGGATTCCCCAAAGTATGAAGTCTGCAAAAGGGCCTTAAAGGAAGCAAGCAAGGTAACAATGAGCTCATAAGGAAGTGAACCATGCAGAAACTCTGTAAGACAGTGTCTTGGTTTGTGTAGAATGAAAGGTTCTCATGGCCACTTAAATGCATAACATTCTGTAGGTATTGAAAAACAGAATAATATTTGCTCAGATGAAATAGGTATTTTTCTATTTTAGACAGTATTATATTAAAGATATATAGATAAGCTCATTTCCTCTTGGTGTGTGAATAGCTGTTTATTCATTCTCCCTTGCAACAAATATTTACCAAGTATCAGCTACTCTGCCAGGCATGGTGCCAGCCTCTGAAAATAGCGTGATGAGTCAGACAGGTGTGGTTACTGCAATCATGGTATGTGTGGTGTAAAGAGGAAGATAGATTAAACAAAGTTACAATAAAGGATGACGAGTAACATGACAGGGAAGTACAGAGTGGTAGAGTGGTATGTAAGCTGACACCTGTGGATAGAGGAAATTTGAGCAATGGATTGGGAGAGTGGAGTGACTTGGGTATGTGTAGGGACCCAATAGCAAGGTAGTGTTTCAGAATTTGAAGAACCCAGTCTAACAGAGAAAGAGTATTGGGTAGCTAGCTGTGTAGGGCCTTGTTATATATCTTAGAGAACTGTAGACGTTACTTACCACTAAGAAGATGTAGAAGCCATAAATTTATGCACCATGAAGTTGACAGTGTAGGTGGGACCAGCTGTGAACCCAATTATGAAGCCCACTTACAGTCAATAAGGCTAGAGATGAAGGCCCTTGAGAGGAAGATGGAAAGAGATCTGTGAGGTAAGTAGGCAGCCTTGGAGAGTGAGTGAGTGAGTAAATGTAGACATAAGTCATAGAATTGGTCTCTGGCTTGGACAACAGAACAGATGCTCTTACTGGTTATTATAATAGGAACAGTAACAGATATTGATAAGCTCCATGTTAGACGTATTATAAATGAGATCTTACAAACATGCAGATTGACTAAATAAGTCATAAACTCATAAAAGAGACCTGAATAGGAGATATAAACAAGGACAGGAATTGAAATTGGGAGAATAGATGAAATTATGTAGAGAGAAGAAGTACAGTGAGAAGAGTGGTGGGGCCAAAGACAAAACCCTGGGAAACACCAATGTTCGTGGACATGTTTTGGGATAAGGAACCAGTAGAAAATACTTCATAGCAAAACAAAACAAAAAAACCAAAAGTAGGAGGAAGAAAACCATAATGACCTGGCACATGCAGATCATTTGGTGGTTAACATTGTTGAGTGCTTCTGAAAGAGAAAGTGAGGTTGGTGTGTGTTGAGGAATGAGTGGGAGTGTGAATACGTAGGCTGCAGCAAGAATAGCTGGCTGTTTCAGGAATCAGGCTGGGAGTGGAAAGAGAAAGAGAGCTGTAGCCAAAAAGGAAGTGAAGAAGGTCTTTGTTTATTTGTTTGAAGAATACAAGAATGTCCGTGTATTCAGATGCTGCTAGGGATGTGTTGCTGAGAGGAAGCAGTAGAAGGTATGGGGGTCACTGAGGGTACTGTGTGAGCTGAGGTCCTGAGGAGCAGATGGCAGACTCCAGAAGCTTCCTAAGTGTTTCCAGCCACTTATCCCATATATGAGTGGATGTGTCTTTGTATTACTTTTCCTGTGAGTTTCTTTGAATCAGCTTTAAATTGACTCACTATTTTACTCGTCTTGATCTTTTTCAATAATTACTACAGAACCATGACTATTTTGAGTGGTTTCTATAACATGAGCAGGTAAAGTGTGCCTGACAAGTGTGAAGTTATCAAAGATTCTACCACTGATGGGTTTGTTCTTTAGAACCACTGCATCCCTAGAGAAAGAGGGTATAAGCAGGATCTTCAGAAGAAGCTCTAGTCTCAGATACAAGACTTTTACAGATTTTGAGAGATTGTGAGAGATTTTTTTTTCTTGATTGTCACTGAGAAATTGAAAAAGAAGGCCCACACAAGAGAAAAAGGGAAGTAAGTAGTAGGGTTTGATGATGGAATTAAACTAGGAATGTTGTTTTTCAATAATTTCATATCCTAGTTTTAGTGGACTACTCCATGCCTTTAGGCATCTCTGGTTTACTTGACTTGGTATTGGTACTGTTAGGAAAGCCTAGCAAAATTGTGATGGACCAGTAAATTGTCTTACCTCAATGCTCTTAAGTATATAAAAGGTTGTGAGCAGAAACTGTCCCAGGAAATTGGCTTTCTCTGAAGGACAGCACTTATTTCTCTGGAGCATGAATCATGAATATTTGAACTACTGTCACCATGTCCTATTATCAGGGAACTGAAATCTTTCATGTAGCCAGGACAGGATTCAATCTTCATATATATATATAATTTGTGACTCAGAATTAAAATGCAGAGTTTCATTTGTTTGCTTTACCTGTAGCCAAAGGAAATAGGAAACTCCCAGTATTTTGTTTTAGAGAATAAAAACTGAGATCTTGAGGCCCAAGATTTAGAACCAGATTCTACCTAAATTCCTAAGTATTTTTTTAGGTAATTACTCAGTCTTAGGAGTAAAAAAAAAAAAAAAAGAGTGATGCTCTTTACGTAATTAAAATGCTAATGCACCTTATTTGCATAGTATATAATACTTCCATGGAATCACTCATGCATTTTCCTGAAAAAGACTGATGGTGACAGCTTATTGAATTTGAAGCTTTGGGAAGACTTACTAGCTTAATCAAACAATTCATAAACAAGAAAGATACTTTGTTAATGTAAAACATGTTTACTCACTAACATTCTATAATAATAATAATCCAATATAAGTATATTGAAATGCTCAAGAGAAAGATTTCCAAGGAATCTAACAGTTCAGCTTGTCAAGTAATCTACTCTGCAAAGATTGGTGATCAAAGGATTATTTTAATGTCAGATAAAATTGTTTCTACTGTTTTCTTCAATTTTTCTGTTATGGGAGAAGAATATCTGCTCTAATTTTCACTTTATCAATATTCTGTATTAGGGATAGTGTTACGAGCTTTGTTCATGATGTCAAAATACATAGACAGACTGTCTTTCATTTTTTTCATCCAATACTGTTTCAGCCTTTAACAAAAAGAGAACACATGTATCAGCACTGAAAGATATCTGAACTGTTGCTCAGTGGATAAAATTGAATAGCAGAACAATATAAATAGTATAATGGGTTCTCTAGAGGAAAAGGAGAGGAAGTATAAATGTGAAAATGTGCATGGGGATTCAGTAGTAGTCCAAAATGGACACCTGTGGGATCAGAGACTGGAGAGTTTACAGTGGTCTTCTGCACTTGGGAGAGCCAGAAGATCCAGTAGTTGTTCAGACAAGAAAATGGAATCACAAGCAGGTGGAATCAAGGATGCAGAGCCAGTCTGAAGTCACAGACCTAGAAACTTACTGTAGAATTTTTGATGCAAATCTGAATTAGAAGGCCGGGCATTTGAGGGCAGTGAAGACTAGAGCTGGTTCTGAAGTAGGAATATTTCCTTCTTTTTCCTTTTATCATTCCCTGCTACAAGTCTGTTGGCTGGTATCAGCGATGTCTGGGTGGGTCTTCTTCCTTCACGTTTGCAGGCCTTCACGGAGTTCAGCCACGTGCATTCCACAGCTGTTCCTTACTCTGTTAGGTGTTTCTGAATTCGTAAGTTGGCACACCATGATTAACAGTCACAAATGCTGATAATTAATACATCATGTTTGTATACCTATGGGTTCCATCAGTGTGCAGAAATAATTCCAGCATTGTACCTATCAAACTTTCAACCCTAAGTAGCTGTGATGAAAAGAGTGTGGAAGGAAGTATCAAGGCTTTTATTTTTATTCATGCAGATATATTTTAAAAGGGAATAAAGTAACAAATGCACATTACAGAAAATATAGAAAGATTCAGAAAATGAAATGCCTCCACAATTTTATCACTTAAAAATGGCTTGTGGCATTCTGCTCTTGATCCTGTTGGGCTTATATTCCAGTACTAGCAGATTAGACTAAATGTACACATAAGAATTGGTTCATCTGCTACCTAGTTAACATGTTTATTCTACTTGGCTGCACACTTCCCAATATCAAATATTCTGTCAATCTTCGTGCATTTGATTGACCATTTTTTGATTTTTGTGAATCTACTACTGGCCCTGAGCCTTTTTTAAAAAAATGCATGCTAGGCGTCAAGCAAAAAAAAGTTCAATGAACCAAATTTAATAAAGCTTTGGCAGATGCTGAGGAAGGCCTGGCTTTAATATATTGAAACAGGCTTTAATAAAAACAGCAGGACACTCATGTCCAAATTAGTACATTCAAAATAGACATTAAAACTGACTCCAGTGATGACATCATTGTTTAAGACATTTGGGGAACTTATTTTTTTAAACAGACTTTCTGAAACATCTTCAGTTTCAGCAGGATTTGCCTAGTGGTAACATGACTCTCTTTTGCTGATGGATTTGTTGTTTGGAAGTTTAATGAGTAAGATGATAATCTAGAGTTAATAATGTCTTTTTTCCCCCTTTCATTCTAAAAAGTAATTTATAAACTGGCTTCTTTATGCAGGAACATGTGTAAGTGTCCCATTGGGTGTGAGCTGCTATGTTGGACTCTGGACTGACAAACACGGGAATTTCATAATCTCTGCTCTCCAGTCTTCTTGAAGCGGTTCATTCCATATTGATTCCTGAAAGTCAAGTGAGGGATATTAATCTAGGGTGAGGAGTTAGTTGCACAGGCAGAGTGTGTTCAGTAAGAGGGGAGCACACTTGCAGAAGTGCAAAGGCACTACAGAGGCACACATTAGGGAGGGCTGAAGCCCACGATGGAACAATCAGAGGTTAGGGATCAATTAAGTGGGCACCAGGTCATGAAGATTTCTGCTAAGGCTTGATTCTGAAAACCTCAAGAAGCCTTATAATAATTTTTGCGTAAAGAATTTCCTTGTCAGATGTGAACTTAAACAGAATAACATTTTGTTTTTGGAGGATTTCTAAGGGTAGGGCAGAGGTAGTGGAGATAAATAGGCCAGAAATTTCAGTAAGCAAGGGACCCAAGCCAGAGTCTAGGGAGGAGGGAAGATTCAGAGGAGTAGACAGCAGGACAATGACATTGAGGTCCTTTGTGATGTTTGGATATGGAGGACAGAGCAGAGGAGAGGTCTAAAAGTTTGGCATAGGGGAGAACAGCATGCTGGGGTAGAGAACCAAGAGCTGGAGACAAAAGGGTAATGCAGGTGATACTCAGGTTTGGTCATGCTGACTTTAAAATGTAGGACACCCAAGAAGAGATACCATCTAGGTGGATGGACTAGAGCCAAGGAGACAGACTAAGTCTGGGCACACAGATTTTTGGAGCTATGAACATACATAACAAATGAAAGAAAAAAAGTGCCCCAGCAGTGACCATCTGGCACTGTGCTTAGGTTTCTCTGACATACCTTGTTTTTTTCTTTTTTTCAGGATTTTGCAATTTTAGGTTGCCCCTGACTCACAGGCGACATACTTTGAGTCCTGATCTGTCTGATACAGATGTCATTCCTGGATCAGTGAACTCAGGCAGTTCAAAGCTAAAGATAAGCTGAAGTTGAAAATAGGAATATTCCCCTCAATCTAGAAATCAAGTAACCAGTCTAGAATCAATAAGGACTTGATTAAATATATTGTGGAAAGTTCATACAATTAAATAAATAAACCAGATCATGTCACCCTTCTTCGGAAAGTCTGCTGGTGACTTCTATCTGCATTTAGAATAAAGCCGAGGTGCCGTACTCACACTCTTGCATGATCTGACCCCATTGGCTTCATCCAGTGCAGATCAAGTGTGGATCTGCTGCTCGCTCTAGCACACACATCTTGCCATCTTTTTTTTTTCCCTCAAGGTAGTTTCTTCTGCCTGTACCACGTTATTACTGGTACTGACTCCTCAGCCTTCAGCTTTCAGCTTAACTGACACCTCAGTTCAGCCGGCTTTACTGTCTTGGTTGTTTTCTTATATTCTCTCAGTCTGTGTGTGTGTGTGTGTGTGTGTGTCTCCGTGTCTCCTTGAGGTTTAGAGAATAATACTTGGCAAATAATTCTGTATTAGTTGGGCTGCTATTATACCAAATGGTATAAAAACTGACATGAATTTTGTATAGTTTTGGAGGCTGAAAGTCTTTAGATCAAGGTAGGGCAGGTCTGTTGTTGGCTAAAGACCAGTTTCCCACTTTGTAGATTGCTGCCTTCTCATTGTATCTTCCCTTGGTGGAGGGAGAGCAGAGATGGGGGAAAGTTATTCTTGCTCTCTTTTTTTGAGATTGGTAATGCCATTCATGAGGGTTCCACCTTCAAGACCTTATCACTTCTCTCAAAGATTCCACCTCCAGGTACCATCATATTGAGGGTAGGATTCAGTATACAAAATGTCAAACAAAAGCAGTTGGTAAATGAAAAAAATCATAGACAAGCACAGAATGATCCAAATGTAAAGGAAAATTTTCTATAAATATATTTATGTATTGTGTGCATTCATCTGAGTGCATAGATGGCATGTGTCTGTGAAAAGGTTCAGGACCCTTTTCCCCTGTCTGTCTTAATATCCTGACCACAGTAATTCTAGCTGGATACCATGAATGCTGATTATTCAGTAATGTGAAAGATAACATGTGAAAGTGAGGTTTCGCCTCACTCTCCTTCTGTATTCCCAGTTGGTTCGTCTGTGCAATGAAGGAGCCCGGAAGATGGAAAGGACTGAGATGATGTATACAATTAACTCCCAGCTGGAATTTAAAATTAAGGTATGCTCATTAATATGTTGACAACTACTTTTGCTTAATTCTTTTCTAAAGTGACACCGTTGAGGTCAACAAAGTGAATAGGAATTTGCTTTTCAAAGAGATTGAAATGGATAGGGAAAACTGGTAGAAGACGATTAACTGTCTTGGGCAGTTCTGCTCTTGTTTTTTAGCAGGCTGAGTGATGTTTCTCCATGCTGTGAAGTCAGGTGTGCATGTACCTAAAGTGCATTGTGTTCCTTTCAAGAGGATACCAACCTTGAGGAAAAGAATAATTAAAATAGTAGAGTTTGGGACTAAAACAAGAGAGAGAGATTTCTCCAGTGTTCTCAAAAGGTCCTGTAGAAATAGTGCTATCCCATAAGCTAGACCAGAGAGTTCTCCTCGTTCAAATGAAGACATTCTTTTTGTTATTATTTGCATAAAAGATGATCAGTGTACAGTTTTTTAAGTTCATTTTTTTCCTGTAACTCTTTTTTCAAATATGTGTTGCCTGTTTCTTCTTGTTGATGCTGCTCTTCAGCAGATGACAGGATGAACAAGGAAGAAGAAAATGACCATTAATGGCAAATCTAAGTTATGGCCAATTTCTTTAGAACAGCCAAGTTCCAAATGGATGTCAGTGCTTACAATTGTGATTCTGATTTGTTTTATAGTACATACATTTAGGAAACTTAAAATGAGCGATCATAATTTTCCTGATGTGGTAGGTACAGTCATAGTAGGTAGCATATCATGGTGTTCTGCAGAGTGCAAGTTCCCTGTCATGTCAGTTTGAAGACCACAGATAGAGTACAGCTACATTTGTTTATTTTATAAATGCGGAAAAGGAAGCCCAGAGAAAATTGCCAGCAGGGTCGCTGGATGGTTGTAAAATCAGGATTGGAGTCTATGCATCCTGACTTGCAGGTCAGTGTGAACTCTCCTACTATAACATCCTGACTGTAATGATTTAGATGAAGAAACATGATACATAAGACAAAAGATGGTGGGTTAATTTAGACTACTTAAGACATCCTTATTAGTACTAACTAAAAGTACAGTGTCTTAGGCCCTGTGATACTTCACTTCAGGGGTGATAGTGAGCCTCTTTATTCATATTAAAGATGAGAAAATTGTGTCTTAGAGAAGTTAGGTGACTCAGTTAAGCATATGCAATTCTTAAATTTACTGAACATCTTTGTAGAAGACAAGTGAGAAAACAAAAACATGATCCCTGCCCTCAACCACCACTCTGGGAGAAGACTACTGAAAAATAAGTAAGTCAGCTGAGTCCACATCTGTCAGAGTAGATAGAAGACCTTTGAGAACGGCGGAAATGGGAAGGAGATGATGGCTCTCAGGGTTAGAGCGGTCAGGCAGGGCTTTCTACGGAGGAATATGTGAGCTGGACCTTGAAAGTTGAGTTGGGAAGAGTCCTCCAGGAATGTAGATGGGACAGGAATGTAGATGTAGACAGCATGCCTTCAGCTGCTGTGGCTCTAGAACTATGATCAATTTAGTGTGGGTAGAATTGGGGAGCATGGGTTGCTGTAAGTAGAAGCTTGTGCATGTTCCCCAGTGTGAAGTGGTCGAGCAAAATCAGGTCATTTGGTAGCCACAGAAACTCCCAAGTGGGGAAGTGACACATGATACGTGTGCTTAGAAAATACAACCTCAGCAACACAGGAGAGACTTCCCCACTTTAATCCAAATTCAGGAGCCATTAGAAGAAAAAAATACTAATTTAACTTCTAGGAAGATTTTAAAATTTTCCCTGTAAAAGAAAAAAGTAAGACAGCTAGCAAACAACTTACATACAGACAGAGTTAAAAATCCTCATTTTATAAAATTGGAGTAATAGAGAAAAGAAGAAAAACGTGTCAGAAAATTATAAGTTAAAACTGATGCCAGAGAAAAGAAGTACAAATGACTCCTAAGTTTTGGAGGAAAGATACTTTCCCCACTCTGAAGAAAATTGCTAATTGAAGTTAAGGTAATTACAAAAATTTGAGAGCACATTTTGTTGATGACAGTATAGAGCACATTATTTCTGAGGAAAATTTGTATGTTGCTGGGGAAAAGACCCCAGTGGTGGGCAGCTTGGGAATTACTATCAAAATTACAAATCCAAGTTGCTACAACTCATCAATTTTATTGTTGAGACATTATTCTGTACTCATGAATGCATAAAAGTATATATATATATATATATATATATATAGTTATTCATATAATATCAGACTATTGCAAATATCTATAAAAGAGGATTGGTTAAATGAACTATAGACAACCTAGTGATGCAGGCCTTTAATTCCAGCACTCTGGGAAGCTGAGGCAGGATGATTGCAAGTTTAAGCCCTACCTGGGAAAGAAACTTAGCATTGTAGAGAAAATTTGCCTCAAAATAAAAAATATGGGGACATAATTCAATGCAAAAGCCTTGGGCTGAAATCCCAGTATCATAATAAATAAATAAAGGTACACCAAAAAAAAAAATGTTGAATTTTAGGCATCTATATAGAAAGCTAATATACATATTAAGTAAAATAATATTTTAATATTAAAAAGAAAATTCACAATGCATAAGAAATTTCTAGAAAGCTATAGAAGGAGCTAGTGTGAGGTTACCTTCAGGTCTGTGGTCAGTGGATTAATGGGCAGGAGCTGGGTGGTTAGAAACAGTGGCAAAGTTCTCAATATTTATAATACCAATTTTTGGTTTTGAGAAGAGACACAGGCGTAGTGAAAGTCATTGCCAATTTTAGATGTTTAGGTAGAAATTCAATTTTTCCTAGTTTAATATGAAGAGTCCATAAAGACCACTGAGCTTTTAAAACAACAATGCAGTGGAAAATGCTTCCTCTCTTTACCTCCTAAGCAAGAATAGCCATAGGGTGGCACATATGCTGGAACACTGGAACTTAACAACATTGTCCTTGGTTCATCCTGTAGGGTGACAGACAGTAGCAAGGCAGCTCTGTTCCCAGTCTCTATATGTTCTGCTGGGTCCTCTGGAGTGGTCTCAGTAGACTCTCTCTCTCTCTCTCTCTCTCTCTCTCTCTCTCTCTCTCTCTCTCTCTCTCTCTCTCTCTCTCATCTCTCTCTGTGTTGATCTTTAAGACCTCAACTGGTCCTGCTGGATTATTGTCCGAGTCAGGATTTTTGGAGCTGGAAACTCTTCTCATCAACTGAGAATGTCTTTAGTAGCCAGCTTTGAAAAGCTTGGGGTAGGACATAATCTTTCATCTTCCTTCTTGAATTAGTGTATAGCAAGCAAACTTCCTATAAAAGCCCTTTATAAAGTTTTTAAAAATATGAAACCCTTTCTTAGACTTCTCATTTCCTCCCTGATATCTTTATCTAGCTACTTTTAATCATCATTCCTTGAAAAGGATGACCGTTGTGCTACCACATTACTACTGCATGTATGTTTTCTGTGTCCAAGAACTTTTGCTTACTTTATATATATATAAGTTTTTTAAATCAGATTTTGGCAGTGTACATTTCTGGTAACTTAAAAAAAAGAGCTCTCCAGGGTAAGGATTATTCTGTGGTTTTGAGAGTTTTCCAGTTGGCATAATAGAACTGAATAAAGAAAAACAGTATATAATTCTTGGGCTACAGCCTTTTCTGAGATTATGGTGGATTATTTCGGAATAACTCCATTTTTATAACTATAAAGTGGCGTGCTCCTTTCAGGGACAAACTTAAATAAGGAAAATTACCATAAACTTAAAAACAGGTGTTCTTACAAATATTGGCTAAGTAGATAATTACAGAAACTAACTTTTGCCTTTTCTTTTTCTCTTAAAAAGTCCTTTTAAAGTGAATGCAGACTTTTATATTTATCTCTTGTCAAATACAGTTATCTCTGTATTTCTCTATGTGTTAATCTGATTTGAGACAATTTAAATAGCTACAGTTAGTACTGATTTCATTATTAGAATTTTTGATTGTGACTATTTGAGCTTTCTTTTTCAGTAAAGAGTTAATAAAAGGGTTGTACTTTAATGACTCAGTAATAATTTCTTGTTGAGCTCTAGTTTCATATTGTTATGTGCATTGGAAAGTAAGTTATGTTGCTTTAAGTTTTTTCTTGGAGAACACACTGTGCTTATCTAATTACATTTTGCTTTTACACACCTGTGAAGTAGTGATGCAGTCCATGATACACATTATTTGTTTTAATAACATTTTAACTTTTTATTTTCTGCAAATTTACCAATACTTTACTTTGGTTTTAGACATTGAGTTTTTCTCTTTTTTAGCCTTTTCCTTTAGTCTCCTCTTCTCGGTGGTTGGTAAAAAGAGGTGAGTTGACAGCCTACGTGGAAGACACAGTGCTTTTCTCGCGGCGGACGTCCAGACAGCAAGTCTACTTCTTTCTCTTTAATGACGTGCTCATAATCACCAAGAAAAAGAGGTGAGCCTTGGCCTGTTGCTGGTTAAACATCCCTGCTTGCAGAGTCTGTAATCCAGGTGCCCATCCTGTGAGCATCCTTTTAGACCTTGGCGTATTAGATGCATAGTTTCTATACTTGAGCTCCAAATCACTTCCATGCTTGCCCCTGTGGTTAAAGCTTGCATCACTGCCAGCACAGGTCTTTCTAGCTAGCCTGGAATTCTTCTGTATTATCATGAGTGAGTGTGATGCACATGCCTAGTGTGCTATTTGCTTGATGCTTCTGGGAAAGCAACGCTTCCAGTGCTCTCATTCAGTGGTTCTAAGACTTCTGCTCTCATAGAACATTTTTTGTATTAAACAGATTATGCAGTTAAGAGTTGGCAGGGGACAACTCCAGTATTCCTTGTAACTTAAAATTAATTTTTTCTTGTGATTAGTAGTCTAAGAAGTTTGTTAGTGCCTGCCCTAACCCTTTTTGAAGGGAAGTGAGTACAGCAGTTAGCTCACATGTTCATATTCAGCTCTGGGGAAGTGTCCAGGAGAAATACCGCAGAAGCATTTTCTTTATAGTGTTTATTCTCTCAAACTGTTCTTGCTTTAAAAACTCTCTCTCTCTCTCTCTCTCTCTCTCTCTCTCATACACACACACACACACACGCACGCACGCACACACGCACGCACGCACACGCACACCCTTAGCTCAGCCTTTCTTAAGGAAAATTCTATAGTAAATGTACTCAGTACATGTATGGTTGTAAAGTATTTTTCTGTTGGTCGTGCATATATATGTTTATCTTTTTTAGATCATGAACTTAGAGTAAAGACAGAAATCTCTTTCTTGTAATTTTCACATATGAAGGAAATGGTGATGACCGAGACTGATGAACTGATGATGTATAATAGAGTATGTGTAATTCACAAGGTGAAGTGTCAGCAAAGAATCATAGAAACAGACCCCTAAGGAAACACAGAATAAATGTCCAAATTTATTATGAAATACTTATTTCAATGCTTCTTCAAAATTACTGACTTTTTAGCTTGAGAATTCAAACTATATTGAAACAGAGATTGAATTTTTCTTTTCAATCAGACCATATCATGAATTGCTCAACCTCTTCACTGTCTAGAGTAAATGAAAAATTATTTTTCAAACTTAGGAAAATAATGTTTCCAACTCTCTAAGGAGAAATTATGTCACTTAATTGAAGTAGACTAAGTAGTTCTAGTAGCTAATAGGTTTTTATTTTTTTTCCCATTTTTATTAATACATATGCAATACACAATGTTTACATGGAGCTTGAGAATTTTGTTCATGTATATAGCTCATTAACTTTACAATAGTTTTATAAATAATGATTGTATAGAATTTACAAGTTTTGTAATTTATATTTTGTTGGTTTCCTGTGAGGTAGCTGGTTTCCTTGGCTTACCTTGAGGTATTTTACTTTTAGGGGAGAGTAATTGTCTCTGAAAATGCCAAAACTCTTGACTTTTAACATCTTCCAGCTGTTGAAATATTTGTCTTGTCTCAATGGACCAAAAAGGTTTGACTAGTCTTTGGATTTAAATAATAACATGTGCATTGAAAGTGCTAATTTTAAATATTCCTGTAGTTTTGATTATGATGACATTGGTAGCCTGATGGAAACATGAAAAATACTTCAACCAGTGTGGTGCAGTTTTTATTTCTGAACTTGCACAACATGAATTTACATATATATGTATATGTGTATGTGTGTGAATATATACATACACACACACACACACACACACACACACACACACATATATACACACCAAATGAATTTATATGTACATATATATGTGCTTTTGAAAATCAGAACTAAGGTAGTTCCTATCCTGCCTAGCAGCATACCTCACTCTCCACAGGTGATTTTGCCATTACATTTGACATTGCTTTCCTAGCTGCCCCACAGCTAGTATATTTAAACCTACATTCATACTAACAGAAAGAGCTGTATGCTTAGCTATAATGTACCTTTACCAGAACTGAGATCTTCTTGCTTTATTAGTCAGTTTGTCGTATTTTAGAGGACTCTTAACTGAAGAAATTGCATTGGAGGCTAACTTGTTTATGACCTGGATATATGGCCGTGGTGAGATAAGAAGACTGGTAGAAGCTTGACAAGCAGGCTGGGTTAAAAACACACGGTATATGTAGACATATTTACACAGGATCGTCGAGGGGCCACCTGCAAATGCTTTGCATGCCCGAGGCAGCAGCAAAGCAGACACGGTAGCTTTGAGCCAGGCAATAACTGAGATGTGGCCGCAAGGTACAGATAAAGAATCAGGATCTGTGCCAGCTCTGAGGACTTGTCTCCCACCCTTGGCCTGGTTGCAGTTCCTGGGTCCACTTCCAAGTCCTGTTAGGGCTCCAGTGGTATTTGGCTTCAGGGAGGCTTCTAAACTTCAGAAGGATGCTTCTAGCTACTGGGAGTGTCTGCTGGGGAGGTCATTTGCTCTCCCTCCTCTAGTCCTGACTGCCAGGTGTATAATACTGAGGACGTTTCGCTGGGTGTGTGGCCTCTCTGCTGTGCCATGAACATATTACTACCAGTGTTTGCAGAACTGGCCCCTGTTAGTAGCCATGGGGCAGTCTTCAAGAGCAAGAATATTTACTTTTTTAGAATATGAGAAGAAAATTTAAAGTTTTCATTAATTCTGAGCTGCTTGTAAGTCACTTTTTTGATAGTTTGTTCTATCAGAATATGAAAGGATTTGTATGTAATTCAAATAATGTCAATGAGAAAGTAAATATTTGGTATAGGGAGTCATGACAGGAACCTGCCTGGGTAAGACCAGAGCAGATTCCTCAGCCTCAGCACACTGACATTTGGCTTGATAATGCTTTGTTGTGGGGGATTGTCCACTGCACTATCATGTGTGTCCCTGGCATTTATCTTCTGTGTGCTGATGGCACTTCTCTCCATTTGTTAGAACCAATAGAAAGAGCAAGATGCACAGCTCCAGTGGAGAGCGCAGTCACACCGGAGGCCTCATTTTATTGCCTTATCAATTAGTTCTTCATACTGTAGAATGCTCTTACAGGAGGCAGTAACACTGGGAGCGTTACCAGTATTTTTCCTGTGTATGTGGTAAAGGTGACAGGCTGTCTCCAGATGTTACCTAAAATCCTAGATTGGAGGGGAGTTGCCCTCCACGCGAGAACAACTTTTAGAATGATGACAAACAGTAAACTAGCCTTGCTTCTAGAGTAGCAAAGCTGTGTGTAACTGTCAGAAGTGACACAGCAGTGGTTTTCATATTGTAGTATAAAAACAATACATTGTCAAGTTATACTCAAAGGTGGTTAAGTACTAGCTTCTATAGTATCTACTCTGCCTGATGCTAACTTACAGTAATTTAATTGCCAACTACTGCCATATGTTTAGCCATGTGTGTTGAGTACTGTTTTCCTTAGCTTTCAATGCAAAAACTGAATCTGAGACCTAATTATGTTCAGACTCCCAAAAGATGTATTTTGTAGACAGTTATTATTATTATTCTTTAGTGCTTCATAGTCTCCCTCCGAATTTTGTCTAAAGTGAAAAGCAAATTTTTGTCTGTTTTTTAGTTACTATGTCAGAGTACCACAAGTGGGCAACTTAAAACAATAGTTTATTGTCCCAAAGTTCAGAAGTCACATATTAAGTTGTTAGCAGGATCACACTCCTTCAGAAATCCCTAAAGGAGAACCTACCCTTGACTGTATCATCCCTTGGCTCATTGCATAGTCACTCCAGCCTACACCTGTGTCACCACAGCGCTTTCTCTCATTTGCCTCCAGGTATTCTTGTTAGGACATCAGTTAGTAGATGGAAGATCCACTTTTATTTTAGTGTGACCTTAACAGATTATACAGAGACCTTATTTCCAAATAATTCCTTATTTCCAAATATTTCACATACTGGGAGGGGAAGACTTCATACTTTTTTGGAGGGCACAGTTCAACCCACTACACTCTCAGTGAATTATTATCGCCTTACTTAAACACATAACTTAAGAATGTATAGCTAGTTTAGGAACACACATTTTTGAGCATTAATTTATGCCCTTTTATTAGACTTCTGAATGTCATCATGTGACTTGATTACCTTCATGCTAGATCTTCTCCATGAAGACAGTTCCTTGTCCAGGTTTGTTCTCTTCTAGGTGAAAGGCCCTTCCATGTGTTCCACTGTAAACCTGACTGATTTACCTTCACTCTTCTGCTTCCCCATTGTGCTCCCATGTCTATCCAGTCAGTTCCTGGTCTTCTGAGCAGCTCATGGAATTGTTTCATGTTGCTAGTACCCTTGCACCAGCCTTGAGCTCTTCCTGTGAGACATAGCTAACTGGATTCCTGCCACCAGCCCTCCATTTATTTTATATTCCACAGCCAAAATATGTTTCTTTATTTAAAACAACTGACAACCAAGTTATCAAAACAGTTGCCTTAGGTGGCTGTAGTGGTGACTTCAGTCTCCACCCCTGGCTCAGTACTGATGGAAATAATCTGTTGAACAATCTCAGAAGGATTGTGCAGGTCAATGAATCACTTGTGGATTCTCATCTAGAAAGAGAACCTTCATTGCAAGGTGTTTTGTTTTGTTTTTTTTTTTTTTTTTTTTTTTTTTTTTTTTTTTTTTTTTTTTTTTTTTTTTTTTTTTTTTTTTTTTTTGTAATGATTTCCAGTTTCTTAGTAGGCACAGGAACGGTCCTGTCACTTAGAGATTATTTCCTTTGCATCTCTGACAAGGTCAGCTTACACACCTTCTCCAGGGATTTAGTGTTGTGACTGATGAGAGCAATTCTAATTTGGTGTCTAGTTCCCCTTGTGTCTTTCCTGTATTTTGAAGGCCATGATGGCAATACAGCTTCTTGACTGACTTGTTCCTGGCCAAGAGTGAACAGCTGTGAGTCAGGAGCAGGAGCGATGGAATAGAAAGAAATCTGCTGCACTTAAAACTGCATCTCCCCTCAAAGAGCCAAAATATGTTTTTCAAAAGACAAATGTACTGAAAGTGTTCTTTGCAGAACTTATCTGGGGTCTTACCTTTCCCTTAATGTAAATATCTTACTGAACACTCTTAACTCCCCCCTTTCGTGATTCCTCATCACCAAAACTCTTCCTGTAATGTTCTTCTTCCCTAACCAAATCCCACTTCACACCTCTTGTAGGCAAAGTTCCTTTCATCTTTAGTTCTTACACATTAATTATCGCTTTTCCTGGAAGTTTTTATCTAGCTCTCTGGAATGGATTTATTTTCGCTATTCTGTGGTCCTGTAAAATTATGTGACTTCTTTGCCACAACTTTTGGTGTTGGTTGTACCACACCTTTTGACAGCCATAATGATGTCTTGGGCCACCATATCTGTTTTGTTGACCTTTGCATCCCCATTGCATAACCAAGTTCCCAGCTCGTGATTATTTAATCAGTGTGTCTTGAATGGGAGCCATTCATGTAAACAAATAAATATAAGCCATGTAACTGAATGCCTTGTTCAGTGGCAGACCCACTTCACCCCATTCTACCTAAAGCCAAAATTTCCTTGAATTCTTTTTTAGTTTTAAAAGATGCATTATTTTTACATCCTATTCTCATCCGATTTTCATTTTTCAGCAATTTTTTTTTTTTGCTTAAAAAAGTTATAATTAGAATCATCTCACTCACCTCAGTTGTAGATCTCTCCGGTTTTGCTGGCAACACCTGAGGTATCATAGTCAGGAACTAGGAGAACATGTGCATTCTTCTGTCCATTACACGTGATCAGGACATTGACCTTGGCCATGTCCACATCACAGAGCTACTTCACATCATGTTTGTCCTATTGCTTGTTGGCCTTTACATCATGGTGAGTGCAGTTTATTGCCTTCTGACTTCATGACAGTCTTGGTGGTTGGGAGGAGCTTGGTTGATGTCTTACTGTCATTTACTCTTCCAAGAGTATTTGGGCTTTGTTCAGAATAGCAATGTCTTGGGCCACTACAAGGTGAGTGATGAGTGGATCTTTTTATTGTGTGTGTGATTGCCTTTTATCACTATTTTCACTGTCTTTGCTGTGGTTTTGACTTTGGGAAGGATACTTGCTTCTTTCTTTGTTTTTAGTGCCCTTTTCATGCAGAGGTAAACAGATGTATTTGATGAGTTAATTTGGCAAGAGCAAGTCTGGAACTTTGTTAATCAAGAGTGTTCTTTGATCTTCCTGGAGTTTAACCCGTATGGTTATCTCTAAATATCATATAACCTCAATTTAAGAAGGTTGTTTTATTGTATTTACAAAATGTCTCTATGGTGGAAAATATTTTGCTTCATTTTGTCTTGTATTATTATATCAACTAATGTTTTAAGCTTCAAGTAAAAGTATTTTTATACAAAAGTTAAATAAAAATGTTTCATTTATTTCCCTTATACATACAACCAAAAACCAAAAGCCAAAAGTCAAGTACATTTGGAAAGTTCCACATATTCTTTCCCTCTTGGTTCATTCAGTATTGGATCATTTAAACAGGCAGTTGGTTTAATTCCCCAGTGACAGTGGCTTGAGCAGGGAAAGCTTTCTTTCCTTGCAACAAATGAAGACCAGGAGTGGAGACCTCTGGGTGCAGGGTGCAGCTCTTTTCCATTCTGCGCTGGCACTGTGGTCTGGGTTCACTTTTTGCCCCTCGTGGATATAACTTCATGGTAACAGATGGCTCCTGATTCCATTCATGGACAGAAGAGGAAGGAGGTAAAGATGTGGAACAGCCACTGCCCAATGAGAGCTTTCCTTGAGTAGCCTTTCTTTTTTATCAGCAGAGGAAAAGTTTTCCCAGCAGTCTCCAGAAGACTTCTTATACCTCATGGTTCGTTCTTGGAAGATTTCTCGTTACATGGGAGACTGGGAAACCTAGCATATTGGCACAGAGGAATGAAGAGCTCTGCTTGTTGGGCTCATTGTGCAGCTGTGCGGCCCTGCATGTGGGGACTTGAAGGACAAGAAAGCAGGAGAGAAAAAGATGGCAGTGGGTTATAGAACATTGGAATAGATAGTTCTAGTCACAATTAGAAACTCCGTTTTAACAGGGAACATCTTTTAACACATGGGTGGTTTTGTGAACAGAAAGAACTCTCTGAAAATGATGATGTCTTGCCCTTAGGAAAATTGGGGTGATCGGGTCACTGGTTTCAAAGGAAACAGCAGTGGTTAGAGACTTAGAACCACTTTCTTTTTCCAGTTATATTCATTAGCCATGGTCTTTGAGTGTCTCGTTGGTGGTGCCCCTTTGCTCCCTGAAGCTCAGGTTGTCTTTCATTCAAAGGAGGCAAGTAGATGGGACTATTCTGAGTACTAGGCACAATATCAAAAGAAAATTAACATCTAGTCTCATCATGTTATCTGTAAAAGTAAAGGAAATCACTTCCTGATTTTGTGTTTCATTTATATTCTTTACCTGCAAATGATCTAGCTATGATGTTTTTAGATATTCCTTCCCATTAGATCAGCAGTAATTGTATGGTGTTATGATGTTAAGACTCTGCATTGTGAAGAACATGCTGTTAGGGTGCATATGTGGCTGATCATTAAATTATCACAGTAATTTAGTGTTATGGTTTGGATTGGGAGTGTCTTCCAAACACCTCATGTTTGGAAGGCATCTCAGTCATGTGAGTTAATCCATTGATTTCCTGTGCTGTGAAAGGTGGGGTGTGGTCTGAAGAGGCATATACTGGGGCTGGACCCGAAAGGGGTCGATCACTGGGACATGACCTGGAAAGGTATATGCTAGCCACACCCTTATGTCACATTCTACTTCCTGTCCTCCATGGGTTAAACAGCTTTTCTCCAGCTAGGCCCTCTGCTATGCTTTTCCATGTTACCAGCCACCCATCAGTGGGCTGAGATCTGAAACTGTAAGTGTGGGAATTGGATATTGGATATTGTCCCAGCAGCAATAAACTAAGACACCTATTATTGTTTCCATGTTACAGATAAAGACACTGAGGAAAAGAGAGATAAGATATAAGTTGAGCATCTCTAATCAAAAATCTAAAAGTGGAAATACTCCAAGATCTAAAACTTCCTGAGTCCTTATGGGTGAAGAATTCTATAGCATGGAACTTTATTTTACTTACAAAGTTGTTTAAAATATTATACAAAGCTACATATATAAGGTGCAGATGAAGCATAAGTGATTTTTATGTTTAAACGTGGGTACTGTTACCAGGATGTCTTGTTATATACATGCGAGAATACTCCTAAACTCAAAACATTACTGGTCCTAAGCATTTTGGATCACTGTACTCAAACTGTATCTTTCTGAAGGTTTCTCAACAGGACTAAATTTTAATCTGTATCTCTGATTCCAGAAGCTTAATTTTTTGAGTTAATTGCTTCTTGATTTCATTTCCTTACCCTATTTTGTGGAATCACTGCAAAAAATATGCTAAAGACTTACTCCCCTGTCCCCGCATTTTTATAAACAAGTTTTCGTTGGGTATTGTGTAGTTTTGCTAGATGTAGGGAAAAACTAGACCCAATATATGTCACTTTTCCTTTCCCTTTCAATTGAACATCACATCTGGGAAAGAGTTTCCCTTTCATAACATTTTCTTCCTGTAGCCATTTAAGACATTTCCACTTCCTGATGCTTGGTTCCATAAATACAGTGTATATTGAAATAATGTGAGCTCTGTGATACATTATCAATCCTCAGATTTTATATTGATAAAAAGAATCTTCTATAATAAACTACTACTAGGTCATCATCGTAAGATCAGGGATTTAAGTTAGAACCTGTTTAAGTTAGAATCTGTATTTTTCCAAATAGTTCGAATACCCAGGGCTTAAAGATATGCAGGCTCCCCAGAACAGTCACGGTTTAATTTACTTTCTTTCTTTCTTTCTTTCTTTCTTTCTTTCTTTCTTTCTTTCTTTCTTTCTTTTTTGAGACAGGGTCTTGCTCTGTAGCCCAGGCTGGTCCTGAACTCACTATGCTGCAGCCTAGGCTGGCTTTGGACTCAACGGCAATCCTCCTGCCTCAGCCTCCCAAGTGCTGGGATTGCAGGCGTGCACCAACATACCCAGTTTGTGTGGTGCTGGGGGATTGAACTCCAATACGTAGCACTTGACCTAGTGCTGAGCCATTCATCCAGCCCCTGGTCATGACCTAATTGGATCTTATTTTCAAATTTTATCCAAGAATGCTTCTTCTCCTTATAGGAAACTGAAGTCACCTGACATTATTTGAGGATGCTCTGCACAGTAAATTCTTTCCTTGAGAAACTGAACTTTAAAAGTATTTTGGATAAAGGGAATAAAACTCTGACTCAAAACTCTTTTATTCCTGGAATGTTAACCTTGGTTACTTCTGGCCATTATGCTGTTTGGTTCTAAATTCAAGGTGCTGAGATGGTGTAGGAGAATTGTCATTTTCTTTTTTCTGTTTCTTATTTTTCCTTTATGTCATTGGCCTCCGTATACTTGATTCCTCTGATATCAGTAGGTTTTATTCCTCCATGTAAATAAGAGGAGTTGACACTGCTCTTCCCTGTTGTAATCTGCTACTACAAGGAACCATTCTGTGAATGCCTGGGGTAAGGTTGAAGCAGGCTGAGATCCTGGCCATGTCACCTTCGGCAGTTGTTTTTGATTTCCTTTGGCCTCAGGGTTCTCATCTGTAAAATAAGGATGGTAATGTCATCCTTATTATGGATTCTGTGAGAACTAAATACAGTAACACACGTAGTGTTCTCATCACATTGAATAGTTCCTCTAAGCAGTTGATATATGGTATCAATATTCTTAGCGTTGTATGTCTTTCTCTAAAGCTCTTACCATAAATTACTGCCCTTCTAGCATATTTGTTTAAAATTTTTTTAAAAAAATTTTGATGCCCTTGCCATAGAATTGAAGACTGTGACATTCTCTAGAACCAAAAATGAATTTGTGAATTATGAACTATCAGCAGTTTAGGAACAGATGCTGTTAAATCCAGGCCTTTCCCTCTCCATCAACCACAGCAGGCACAAGTGAGTGCTAGATGAATACTGGTCTACCTCTGTGCTTTTAAAAGTGTGGTGAATCCCATGCACCCTTTTGTAATAGAGATGTTCTTGCAACTTCTCTTGTGACCAATGAGGAGATACTGTAATGTTGTAGCCATGGATGCAAGCAGTGAGTGAATATTCAGAAAAACAGTTGTGTCTGTACTAACATGTACAGACTCTTTTGTTTTCATTACTTCTTAAATAACACAGTATAGTAACTACAGTTCTATACATAGCATTTACATTGGATTGAATACAATAAGCAATCAGGAGATGATTCAAAAATACACCAAGGGTTGTGTGTAGGTTGTACAGACAGATACCAAACACTTTACCTAAAGGCTATGAGTATCTGCAGATTTTGGTGTCTGTGGAGGATCATGTAAACCAATTTCCTGTGGATATTGTTATGGTTTGGATCTGGAATGACCCCTAAGAAGCCTCATATATTTGGATGTTGTGGATTATCTGTGGACTTCATATGTTGCTAGGAGGTGGGGCCTACTTCCCATGGGAGGGGAAGATTATTGAGAGTGTGATGGATTACTGAGGATGTGGCTTGGAAGGATGTACTTTTTCCCCAGCTCTGCCCCAAGCCCTGCTCCTTCCTCTTGCAATGCTGTGAAAGCTGTTCTCCACCAGACCCTTCCACCATTGCTGGCTACCCATGAATGGACGGAGATCTCCTTGTGAACTAAAATAAACCTTTTCTCTCTAATTTTTGGGTGTCAGGTATTGTGTCCCAGCAATGAAAAGGCAACTGAGATACCAAAGGACACCTTTGTGTTTTACCTTTTCATTGAAGAAAGGCCATGGCGATAAGCCTGAGTTGGACCATGAAAGCTGCTCCTATAATATGAAGTAGTCTTATTCACTTAACAATGTCCCTGTTTCCCTGATAGCCTTTTGGAATAGCCTGCCTATTTTTGTCAAGGAGCATGGGTGCAGAGCATTCCACAGGCAGCATGGAAAGGCTGGGTATGGAATCTGGCTGCCTGTGTTGGCAGGAATAGGGGCTTCTGGTCCTGTTTGGGGTCACTGGCCTTATGTTTTGGTGACACTGAATCACAACAGAACCTTGTCTTACCAACAAATATGATCTTTGTCTCTATTATTTGTTATATTCTTGACAATGAATAGGAAGTGTATGGCATGTTTGTTAGTTTTCAGAATTATTTTAAGGAACTGATCAAGTAAAGCTGTTTGCAATCAGTTTATGGGTAATAACTATGAATTATTTTGACAGAAAATGTATTTACCAAATTATGGATATCTTGAGGTGAGTAGTTAGTGCTAGTTCTACATGGTCAATGTGCTCATTTTCAAAGCATATGCAATTACCAGGCTTTCAACAAAATGCCATACAATTTAATTGGATGGTATTCTGTTAGGGAAATAATATAGCTCACATTTGCTGAGTATTTGCTGCACATCAGACATGATTCTAAGAGCTTTACACACAATGGAATAATGATGTATTATCTCCATAACAATACAGTGGCACTGGTATCGTTATGCCCATTTCATAGATGAAAAACTGAAGCCCAATGTCCTACACCCTAGCAGTTTGACTAGAACATTTTTATTCCACTTACGCATAAGATCAAGTGTGGGGATTAAGAAATTGTGTTTTTGGAAGAAAAAATAAACAAGTTGAAATCTGCTTTCTCCTGCATATCTCTGAGGAAATTGGGAAGAATTCCTTTGATCTCATAAAACTCCTGGAGCACTCCTGGGTATCAGCACTCCTGGGAGAAAGAAAAGACAAGACAGGACAGGAAATCCCTGGAAGAGTAAAGATGACTTAGAAATCTCACAGGAGGTATTAGTAGAAGGTAAAGTTTCAGGGTGTCACAGGTGCTCCGTATCGTCAAAGTCTGTGCAGATGTCCAGAAAAATAATGATGAAGTGCAGGGCATTGGGTTTTGCAGGGTGTTGGGTCACTGTGTCCTTAGGGAACTATTTCAGTGACATGTAATCACAAGCGTCTGAGAAAACCCAGGCAGCTGCTAACTCAGCGCAGGAGACGCAGGAGACGCAGGAGACGTTTGTCTTGGCTCCAGCAGTCTAGTAAAAGGTTTTTTTTTCTTCTTCTTCTTCTTTTTTGATGGGGATGGGGGGGGAGGGGGCTGTGTGAATGTTTTAAACCAAGTCTACAGGAAAGGATCTGCTGAATAGGTAAAAAATAAATGTCGCTATCTTGAGGATATATGCTGAAAAATTACTGTGGTTTTTGGCTGAATCTCTGTAACATTTTTTTTTTCCAAATAACTTACCAAAAGGAAGAATTTGAAGTCTTGCTTTGATTTCCATCTGTAAGATGTGGGCTGTAACAGAGAGTTCTAGAATAGTGGTAAGGTGTAGGTATAACCTACCACTAGGGCTGAGGGCAGTGGGAAAGCTGGCTTTCTCACTCTAACCCTTCCCTTCTCTCCCCAGTACCATCTTTCCTTCCACAGTCTTGGTTTTCATTTTGAGCCAGCCTGTTTTGCTATTCCTGCTTATCCTTAGTAAATACCTAAGATATTTCCTAAGAAGTGTTAAGTGCAAACCCGCCCTGAGATATGTGCATGTTTTGAAAGCTTTTTCTTCACAAGGCAGGTCGACCTGTCCTGTGTCCCGTTTCCTCTTAAGGACTCTGACACACCCAGAGCCTGGTCCAGGCAAATACCCCAGTATAAGGAGTAGGATTTTGGGATCTCTTTTTTTTTTTTTCAGACGTTTTTCCAAATCTCCCAGTACTATTTATTAGCTCTGCTTTTTTCATAATACTGAAGTTCCAGTTGTCTTATGTATTAAGTCTGTAGACATGTTTGTATTAATTTATAAATGTATGTTCTATTTCTCTAATCCACATGTCAATTTATGCATTGATCCTAGTTCTTGAACTACTAAGGATTTATTTGAATATGTCACAGGGTCAGTTTATTCTCATTCTTTTTACAATTTTTGTGACTATTTCTGTGTATTTGTTTTTTCATGTTTTTAGATCAGCTCAGCTGTTCACCACCCCCCATCTCTTCTTCCCCAGATTTTCCAAATTTTCTTTTCATTGTAGTGTGTGGAAATTGTATATTAATGTATGAGTAGCTTCCTTTCAGCTGGAGCTGCCATCTTCCAGCATTTTGCCCAAATGGCAAGCACAAAGGGAGAGAAGAGAACCTGATGTATGTTTTCTAGGCGTCACAGAAACACAGTGTTGTTCCTTCAGCCACATGTATCCAGAGCTATAAAAAGGGTGATATTGAGGACATCAAGGGAATAGGTACTATTCAAAAAGGAATGCTACGCAAGTTTTACCATGGCAGACTGAAGTGTATACGATGTCACCCAGCATAGTGTCGGCATTGTGAGCAAGCGAGGTAAGGGCAGGATTTTGCCTGAGAGCATTTGCTTGTATATTGAACATGTTAAGCATTCTAATGAGCTGAAACAACTTCCAGAAGTGTGGAAAGAAAAATGGTCATAAAGAGAAAAAGAAACAAAGAGAAAGATACCTAGATTTCCTTGGAGCACCAGTCTGCCCACCCAGAGAAGCTCAGTGCACAGGAACTGGTGGCAAGGAGCCTGAGCCACTAGAACCTATTAGGAATTCATGGTGTAGGCTGGGCCAGAGCTGCATGTCTTGAAAGCCTTACTAGTTGCTAAGGTGCTCTAGGTCAGGGTCAAGAGCTTCATACTGCTAAAAATGAATAAAGAAAGTGAGCCCTCTGAATTGTAGGAGTCATTTTCTTGCAAATTTCTGTTGTGCTCGGTTGGTCATGTCATGTCTTTAGTGTCCAGGGTCAGTATTTTTCTTTGTGGAAGATGAGAGATGACAGTATAGCAAAGGAGTAGAAATTTGCCATTGAAGTTTCCTGCTTAAAAATAAATTGTATAAAAAAATAATTGTAGGTACTTTTTATAATTTTATCCTTTCCTTCACGTATCAATTCAGGTCTTTGGAAGTATCTTTAAAGTTGTCTTACAGGAAGCCTGCTAAGTTTAATACTGAATATTTTTTGGGCTTTGTGGATTTTGTAACTAAGACAGGACCTTCCATTATATTTTTAGATGGTTTTATTCATTCAGAGGAAAGCTTTTATTTGTTTTACCTAACAACTTTCTGGAATTCACTTTTACTGTGTATGTAATATTTTTCAGTCAAAAACATCAACTGCACATTGTCATTTAGTACACAGAAAAGACATTTTGTTGCCTAATAGTCACTTCAGTTGAAATTTTGCACTTCCACAGACACTAAAGTGATGGCAGTTTTGGCATCTGTGCATTTGTGATTTAAAAACATTCTCTTTTTCTGATGAAATAGTTCAAACATGGAGAAAATTATCAAACATTAGCATATATATCATCTAAATTTAACATAATTTTGGCCTTTGGCCATAGTAAATGTTAGATATGCCATTTCAAGTGATAGCAAAGGTGCAAGAACACTGGATGTTACTGGAAGTCTTTTTATGCTCCTCACTTGCCCTTGCCAGAGCAGCAGATACCTTGCTGAAATTTATGTCTGTTCCTGCATTTACTGTGTGTGTGTGTGTGTGTGTGTGTGTGTGTGTGTGTGTGTGTGTGTGTTTGTGTGTGTGTGTGAGAGAGAGAGAGAGAGAAGGGGGAGTGTATAGTTTTGGTATTTTAAATGTATATTATAAACTTTATAGACTTCTTTAAATATTTTTCTGATTTAAAATTACTAAATATATGCTTAAAATGAAAAATTCCAGCCTTTGTAGAAATTATGGGACAGAAAGTTAAAGCACCCCTTAATGATCTGTTTCAAGAAAGCAAGAGCTAGGAGTATAGCTCCATGGTAGAGTGCTTGCCAGATGTTCATAAGACCCTGAGCTTGATCTCTAGCACTGCACAAACACCGAACCAAACAGAAAAAAAGCTATTCTCAATAAAGTGTCTGTCACTTTTCCACCCAGGATGTTGTGTTATATGTAGAACCAAACATTGCCAGAGCGCTTAACAAAAATTCCTTTCGGAAGGAAAAATAATTGAGGTGCATGTTTACCATTGTTTTCTGTCCTTTATTGGTAGGTCTTTATTTTGTGAAAGAAGGAAAGACACCTGCGCAGCAGTTGCCAGGGTTTTGAGTGGGTTTCAGCAGGGAGCCCCACCGTTGTTTGCACCACCGAGCACTGGGACTTCTGTAGATTTGATTTGCTTGCCGCTCCTGACAGGAGATGCCCCTTGCACGCAGCAGACAGCCTTGATGAACAGCTGCGGCCTTGGAGCATGTACGAGACAATGGGAGGAAGTCTCCACATAAACGTCTCCATGCAAGCAAAGGTGGTTTTTCCATTTGCCTTTTTTCTGAGCAATTTCACTTCCTAATTAAATGATTAAATTGTTTCAAAGACTATGCAAACCATATGTTTGTTAAATGATAGAGACAAACATGGGGAAGTCTGATTAGTATCAACTTCCCCGAGGAACGGGCTTCCTTTTCTAACACAGCTTAGCCTGCTGTACACTTACTGGAAGTGGATATGCAGAGAAGGGAAACAGGGCTGTAAGAAGTAGCATCTGGCTGCAGATTTCCCTCCTCCTCAAGCACATGTTCTAATGCAGTTGTCCTTCCGTGTTGGGAAGAGAGAAGCTTTAGGTGGTGGCTGACACTAGGAGAGTGAGTTTCATCCCGTATTTAGCTGTTGCAGAAACAGAAATACTCTTAGTTTGAATCTTCATGAGATTAAGTGTATGAATGTGTGTATATGTGGGAGAAAACACACAAGGGCTAGCAAGAGGGACTTTTCAGTTTTTGTCCCATTGGGTTTGAATAGTAGCTGATGAGGAAGTAAGCAATTTACTACTATTAAGTGGACTTAAGGGTTTTTTTTTTTATATTCACTAAAAAAAATTGTAAAGTTATAAATCACTGTATTATTTATGACATAATGCAGAAGTTTTCTGGCCAAGATAAAATAATGATTATATGGTAAACCATAAAAAAATGGGATAACGTGATTCTTATATCCCATTTTGGATCCAGAAGACCAAAGAGTGGGCACAGTTCTCTGTTCGGACATATTCAGTGACACAGCTTTGCAGATGGAGAGGGAACCAATCCTCGAGATGCACTCACATGGGTGTGAGTTGAGTGGTCACAGTTTATCAGCTGAATAGACATTTGAGAGGGCAACAGGTATAAAATGCTTCTGATCAGATGATCACCATGACTCTTAACCAGTGACATTGTAGTTGCTATTGTTACAATTAGTAAACTTTTTAAAAACATACTTGCTTCTTCTGACTCTATCACTAAAAGACAAAACTTCAAAGCAGCAGTGTTATATATATTGCTTGTTTCTTTTGTACTTAGGCAAAAACTGGAAAAAAAAATAGGATCTCTTAAGAGGAGAAAAACAAACTTGTTCTCTATAGACTCCAAGTCTTGAAATTCGATCAGGAATGACCTAATAGGTGAAGCCCATTTTACATTGAAGACTCTTTGGAACATATGTCATCTTAAATGATGGCGTGATAAATGTGTACATTTCGCTGACTCTTACCTCTTTGGAAATATCTACAGTACATTTGCACATATTGATTAAAGGCTTCCTAAAGATCTCATGTTCACAACATTAGGTTGCCTCAGTTTCTCTGTCTGAAGAATTATCTTTAACAGGAAATAGTACTTTTTGACTAATGGGTCTTTCATTTTTAATTTGTGAATTGGACCAAAGAGTAACTAGACCTAGGAGGTGCAGGGAGAGGACAGAATTTGTGGCTGCTCTTCTTTCTCAGTTTTTTTTTTTTTTTTATATTAAGAGGTTTTGCTTTTGTTTTAATGGCTCTCTCTCTCTTGCTCGCTCACTTTGTAGTTTTCATATAAACTTTTCTGCTAGACAAATAAGTGACTTCTTTGTTTCTAGTAAATACATTTTTAAAAAATTATGTTTTCATATAAACTATATTATTCTACCTCTTCCTGTTGTAAAAGTGATGTGTGCTTTCGTGCACCTCATTTTTGACATGGGGCCAGGGTACTTCCTACATCCTGGATGCAGATGTGCTGGTTCCAGGCAGTGTCACAGCTTTGTGTATCCTCTTGTCAGTAAGTGTCTCAGTTACTTTTTCATTGCTATGACTCAATACCTGACACCCACAATTTTAGGAAAAGGAAAGGTTTATTTTAGCTCACAGTTTCAGATGGTCACAGTCCATTCAGGGGTGGTCGGCAGCAATCAGAGTACCTGGCAGAGGCAGAAAGGTGGAGGCCACTTCTCAGGATGTCACACACAGGCAGGCAAGTGAGACTAATGGAGACTAGTCCAAGTCCCAGTCTTAGTCTCTCCTGCGTCCAGGTATAGAAGGTGTGGCCACTACACACCCTGAGTCTTAACTCACAGGCCTTTAGTCTTAAGTCACATGTCTTTAGTTACTCTTAACTCACACACCCCTAATCCCAGCAACTGTAATCCACCCCTCCAGACCAGACTCCAATCCACTAACATTACATGGCTCCATAGAAAATCCATAACATTAAAATACCTGAGACTTTTAGGGGATGCTCCAGATCCTAAACACAACATTAAGCTTTCACTTAATGCAGATTATGACCCTAGCAACGATAAGCGTGGTCAAAAGGCTTTGCTTTGGTTTAACAGATGGTAACTACCATTTAGTGAATTCTAGAAAGGATTTATAGTTTTTCAAAGAATTACATGAAGTTTTTGACAAGCAGCTATTCACATGATTTTTTAAAAAATTCTAAAAAAAAATCTTGAACGGAGTGGCTTGTTGTGAAATTTATAATGTATTTGACTGGAGCCAAGAATTTCCTTTTCTCTGAGCTTCCCGGGGTTTACTTAAAATTATTGTCAAATAAAATAATCATTCAAAATATTTAGAACATAACATCTTACTGCTTATCCAACATATATTTAACAGTTAATATTGGAGAACTCCCAAGGCCAGCTGTAATGATGCAAAATCAAGGGAGAGTTGTATCTAACCAGGTTTGGGATTTTCCAGGCAAGGACAACCAAGAAGTGGGCATGTGTGCAAGTGGTTGTAAGTGTCAAGAAACTCAAGCATGGTAATTTGTTAGGCATGAACCAGTGGATAGGATTTAAGGACTCCTGTTTTGAAAGGAGTAGAATCAGTGAATAGACCTGGCGAGTTAAGCAGTTGCTGGAGTTGAGGATTACAGGAGGTGGCTGGAAAGACAGACTGCTAGATAGAGTGTGGTGTGGTTGACATTGGGAGTACAGAGTTGTGTTTGATACTAATGAAAGGGTCTAAAGTATAACCATGGATGGGTGGCTGAGATAAGCCACGGGACAAAATTAATAGAGAAAATGAAATCAAGAAGCTGAGAGATCAGGGTAAAGGAAGGAAACGGAAATGGGATACACATGGAAGTATGCCAAACCTTGGAGAGGAGGATGGCTTGGAGGATAGATAACTGGTGATGAGATAGACACTGATGGCTTCTAGGCCGAGGCCTTTTTGGGAGGAGGAAATATTGTAGTCTATAACCAAGGATGAGAAGCAAGCAACCAAGAACTTCAAGGGGTACAGTGTCCTCTAGAAAGAGCCAAAATGCTATTAGAAAATACTGATTTAATTAGGAACCACAGGGACGGTCAGAGAAGAGCCTGAAGATTTGTGAGATTTCACCAGATTCCCTAAAGGAAGGACATTCTTGTAAGACGCATTGGGAAGTGTCTTAGTCTCTTTCTCATCTCTCTGACATAATACCAGATGCCTGCAACATAAGGGAGGAAAGGTTTATTTTAACTCTCAGTTCAGATTGTTGCCTAGTTCGTATGTGATTTTCTGGCTATGGTGGAAGTGCCTGATGGAAGACAGCTGTTTATTCCATTGTGGCCAGGAAGCAGAGGAACTGGAGAGAAGCTGGGGCAAGAATATATCCTTCCAGACCACACCCACAGTGGTCCATCCTTACCACCCAGGTAAATTATTGTGGTAAAAAAATTCACATAAAATTTAACATTTTTTTGTAAATACATGAATTCTAATTCTGTAACCTATTAGAACCATGGGGCTTGGGAAATCAGTGACCATCTATGTCCACCCCTTTTTCAGAGGTTTATCTTTTTCCTCTCTGACCAGTGCCTCTCTTTCTACCCTGTCATTCATGTTGGGGCCTTTTTATGTTATTATTTTTGTGCATTTCAAAAGAGGGACACCCATCTATAGTCAGTCTTCTGTGCTTGGTACATTTCATTGAGCATTATTGACTAGGTAGCCCCATTTTCATTCAGATGTTTCCTATCTGTCTTTCTTTATAGCTGTGTAGTATTACATTGTATATAGTTACATCTTATTTAAGCATTCCTGAATGGATGGGCAGGTAGGTTGTTTCCAGGATTTGGCTATTACGAGTTTTGCTGCTATAAACATGGATATGCATATGTCTTTTTGATATGTTGACTTTATTTCTTTTGGAAACATGCCCAGTAGGGCAGTAGCTGGATCAAATGGAATTTCTATTCTCAGCTTTCTAAAGAACTTCCAGGCTGCTTTCCATAATGGCTGTACCAGATTGCATTCCCACCAGCAGTGGAGTAGAGCTCCTTTTCTTCTGTACCCTCACCAACAATTGTTGTTTTTTTGAGTTCTTGATGTGGTCCGTTCTCACCGGGTAAGGTGACACGTCAGTGTTGTTTTTATTTGCATTTTTCTGATGACCAGTGATGAGGAACACTGAAACCAATAGATTAATCCACTTGGTTCAGTCACCCTTCACAGGTCAGTCAACTACCAAATACATGAGGGTTTTAGGGGAACATTTCGGTTCAAACCATAGGAGGAGGTGTTTGGTAGCCAGCTAAGAAACTGGGGGAGATGGGCCATGGTAGACTGTTCACAGTGCTGTGAGAGTAAGTGTCCAGGGAGCTGAGTGCAGTGACACAATACCTATAGTTCAAGCTGCTAAGGAAGCTGAGACAGGAGGATTGCAGGATTGAGGCCAGGCTGGGCAACTTAGTGAGATTCTGACTCAAGATTAAAAATACTAGGGCTGATATTCTAGCTTAGTGGTAAAACACTCCTGGTTCAGTCCCAAGTACTAGAAAACATGCATACACATACACACACACACATGTATGCATGGTCTAGAGAAACAAAGGTCCTGGCATACGGAGGGATGGGATTGTGGCAGCCTTCATTGTGGTACTTTCTGAAACATGTGGTGAGACTGTGAGTGCACGAAAGAAGAATGGGCTGGACATTTTGCCACCAGCAGGCAGGCCCCCGAGGCTCTTCCTTCCTCTGAATGGTCTTTTTAAGTCGCATAGTAAAGCCTTGTTACCAAGAGCGTAGGTTTGCAGCTCCCCCTTCATTCTCTGGACAGATGTATGGGAGGTGTAGAGGTGTGTGTGTTTGAACATTAGTAAAATGTGCACAAATCCTTTGTTGTAACAGTTCCAGGATGATGCCGAATACTAGAGGGTTTAGTGCATTTAAATATTGTCCTTACCTGAGATGGAATTTAGGATGTTACATGCATTGTAGTAATTAACAGGTTTAATGAAGTGGGGGCTTACCTTGATTCACCATCAGTAGCTATAATTCAGATTCTAGCTCGCATTTTAAACTAGGTCTTCTGAAGTTTGACTTGAAAACTTTCAGTGTCATAATCTTACCTCCTGGGAAATCGACTAATTCTTTTTCCTTTCCTTCCAGTGAAGAAAGTTATAATGTCAATGACTACTCCTTAAGAGACCAACTGTTGGTGGAATCCTGTGACAGTGAAGAGGTGAACAATTCTCCAGTGAAGAACAGTTCCACGGTGCTTTATTCAAGACAGAACTCAGCCAGCCACCTCTTTACCCTGACAATCCTTAGTAACCATGCGAATGAGAAAGTGGAAATGCTGTTAGGGGCTGAGTCACAGTAAGTATCCACAGGAAAGGATTTAAGGGTTTCAGCATCTCCGGTAGCCAACGCTGTCACCCTCAGTCTGCAGACTCTCTCAACTCAGTAGTTACTGTGTTGCTATTGTTGAGTACTTACTGCATGCTTCGCCTGGCACCCAGGGGCTCCAAACAGATGGCGTTCTTTTCACTGTGGCCCTTTCCATATCTCAAGGCATGGGAGTTGTCATTTTTGTTCCTGTTCATCCTCACTCATGGATGTGTTGTGCTTTAAGGGAGGTGATTTTTATTGTAATAGAGTGGTATAAAAATCATTTTACTACTTTCATTGACAAAAATATGGCTGATAAGGTTTAAGGAATTTGGATCTGTAAAGCTTGTGGAATCAAATGGTTGTTTGATGCTAGGATGTAAGTTGTCTTAGATAATAAGAATGAAGTCACTTCCCATGTGCCTGTTTTCATTCAAGACAGAAAGCCTGGTGATTTTTCAAACGAGATACTCCATTTAGGAAAATGTACCTATTATCCTTTCAATCCATAGTCTGCAGAGGTAAACTGGCTGTCTGTGTACTTCCAGTCTCACCAGCAGGGACTGAGGGGAAGGAGGTTTGGTTTTCAGGTCCATCTTGGTCGTTCTGTCCATTTAGAGTCAGCCAATCAACTTACTTGTTTGCAAATGGGAAAGCCTCTCCTTGGAACAATCACCATGGGCTGACTTTAGGTTGCCTCAGGGAGTGAAGCAGGGGAGGTAAAGATGTTCCCTAATTCTTTGTCCTCTCAGGTTCCTGTAAATTCCTTCTACCCTGCATCTGCCAGGGTCTCCGTGCAGTGTGGTTGAAATGCAGTGTGGTTGAAATGCAGTGTGCTAGTGACCAGTGGCCCTAAGGCTATAGCCACATGTTAGAAAAAAATCTGGGCATTGTGACAGTGCCTGTGATCCCAGCACTGAGGCAGGAGGATTCCAAGTTCAAGCCCAGCTTAGGCAGTTAGTGATTTTGTTAGACACTATCTCAAAATTAAAAACAAAAATTAAAAAGGGATGAGGATGTAGCCCAGTGTGGAGGTTCAATTCTCAGTACCAAGGGGATCGAAAATCTTAGAGAAAGTACATACCAAAAGTGACACCTTCTCTTTTTAAAGAGTGATTTTAACACTATTTCTTGGTGACTAACAAGAGATGTATGAAAACTGAAATTACCTGGCATCCACCTAAATGTTAGATGGTCACTTTCTGTTGTTTGGTACCAGAAGTCACTTCTCAAGGCTGAAAAAACCTAAGGACAGCTTGATATAAAGCTATGGACTATTCCAATTGAACTTGAGAAAATGAATAAGAGGAGCTTCATACTAACATGCTTGTTTGTAAAATAGTCTCTTAGAATGGACTGAGAATTGTTGTGTTGAAACCTTGAAAGCCTCCCAGTATGCCATGGGATTGCTGCTCAGAGAGGAGGGCTCCAGTAGATACTACATTCCCTGTCTGTGAGGTGCCCAGCATGCTGCACTCCCAGGGGCAGGGCTGGGGGAAGGCATTGTTTCAACTTTAAAAGTGATTTCAAGTCCTTATCCTGGACAGAAACAAAAGTCGGCTTCTAGTGTTTAGGGGAACCTTTTAAAGAAGAGAAATTAATGTTAGAACTTAGAAATCTTTTTTTGTTTTGCAGTTGTAAATATCCATTGTGTTATAACTTCATTGGTTTATGGTTGCAGTACTTGAAATTTACATTTGCTTTGGGGGGGGGGGGTTAGTACATATTTAGTACATATTAAAAATTTCAACCCCTTTCCCTCTACCCTACTTCTCTCCCCACTCTAAAAATGTTTGCCCTTTTTTTTTTTTTGCTGTTTATTTTTAGGTTTCTCACATGAGAAAAACCATGAGATATTTTAACTTACTGTATCTCTGGATTTTTGTATGACTTTAAGGGTAAGACAAACTTTCACGTTTGGGAGATTAGTACTTGTCTAGGTGTTGTGGAGAATTCTTAGAGGCTTGAGGCTCCACTTTATCATGTATTTAGGAGTGGTGGAACTATTTTTGGTTATGCTTCTTTTTCTTTTTCTCTCTGTTTACAGGATTATTTATTCAGGCCTTGCCAGCATGTCAGCCGAGCTTCTCCTGGCTGTCTCATTTAGGAAATCGTCATCGCTTACTTCTTAGATTTTTTTCCAAGAAAGTGAACTGATGTGTTTAGTTCTTTTTGACACCAAGGATAGGTCCTCTCCTGGGTCATTCCATAGCATTTTGCACTGTTCCCTCTTCATCCTGTCATGGGCTGAATGGTTGTACGTGTCCTTAATCAGACATCTTCTCAGAATATGTAGTTGTGTCACCCATAAGCCCAAGGGTATGACTCATATTTGTAGTTCTTTAATTAATGGCAAGAGAACATTCCAGAAAGGGCAGAGAAGCAGAGCACTCCTTGGGTACAGAAGGAGTGACTGGCCTCCTCCTCTCCTCTGCCCTCAATTACAGTTGGGACATAAATAAATGGACAAGTGCTTATAAGACAAAGTTAGGGGCAGGAACATCATGACTTTGAGCCCAGCCTACACAACTTAACAATTTAGTAAGATCCTATCTCGAAGTCAGAATTAATAAGTGGGCTGGAAATGTAGCTCAGTGCCATGGCCCTGAAGTCAAGACCCAGGACCCTCAAAAAAAAAAAAAAAGAAGAAGAAGAAGAAGAAGAAGAAGAAGAAGAAGAAGAAGAAGAAGAAGAAAAGAAAATATGTTACAACTAAGATACACTTTCCTTTAAAAAAAAATTGCTGTTTAAAAACCTACTAAATTGTTATACATCACAATCAAATGTCTACAGTCAGGAGATTTTTCTTTAGTTTGTTTGCTTTGTAGTACTGGGGATTGAACCCAGGGCCTTCACACTCAGCTACATACATTTTTAATTTTGAGATGAGGTCTAACTATATTAGCCAGGCCTGCCTTTTACCAGTTAGTTGTGAGTGATCTGGTTTCTTTTTTTTTCAAACTGATAACATAAAATCATAAAAGTTGTACATATTAATGAAATGCTTATAGTTTTTGATACATCTATATTGCATAATGTGTGCATTAGATGATGTATATTTATCTCCTTAAATATTTATCGTTTCTTTATTGTGTGGGTTATTTGGTTTTGAGCAGTCAGTTTAGGTTTGTGTAGCATGCGTTCTTTGCTTCTAATATTTGTGAAATGGGTAGATGTTTTTTAAAGATTTTTTTTCCTGTCTTACTTGATGCACGTGACCCATTGACAGCCTGTTGAAAAACGTGATTTGTGCTCAGTGTGGCCTTGAGTGATTGCAGAGAATGAGACCAGTTGCATGCCTTTGGTGTGATTCTTTTGACTGCAAAAGGAATCTGGTTCACATCTAAATATTTACCTGCTTTGAAAAACTGTCTGTAGAGCAGACCCCTGAAGATAATAAAGAATGCAGAAATCAGGAGGAGAGGTCCAAGTGCTTGGCGCAAGGATAATTTAGCTTCTAGCAGCTGTGAAGCTATGAAGGCCCAGATCAATGGCTTTGACTATATGAAGAATGCAGGAAGCTCAGGAAAGCAGCTAGCATCTGGATGTGTCAGGCACCAGGCCAGCTAAGAATGTGAGAAAGGGATCCCCACGTGTCCCTTCAGAGCTGAAAATCGCATACAGGTGAGGCAGGCACGTGTGTCCTCCCCAGAATCAGTACTTCATGTTCTTGTCCTACTGAAATGATGACTAGCATGCTCTTGGATTCTCAGAATATATGGTGGTCGTAGCTCCATAATGTGAATAGATATAGATAGTATTATAACAATAAAATATTACAAGTAAATTTTACCTATTTATTGTCTAACTTTCTTTTTTTTTTTCGCTGATGTGAAATGAGACTCACAAAGTCATAATTTACCT
Organism: Ctenodactylus gundi; assembly: GCA_004027205.1. Taxonomy (NCBI): domain Eukaryota; kingdom Metazoa; phylum Chordata; class Mammalia; order Rodentia; family Ctenodactylidae; genus Ctenodactylus; species Ctenodactylus gundi. The sequence goes on along the minus strand of PVKB01003256.1, from coordinate 140,221 downwards.
GAAGTCTTACAGGAACAAGTGAGTTATTTCCAAAGCTAGAAATCTCCTGACAGTGCGCCACTGCTCTTTCTAGTATCAAGTTCAATCTTGCTGAGAAGATGCCCCCGGCCGACTCTCCCACCCTGCGCTGAGATCATCCTTTCTTGTGACTCCTCTTGGCTCCCTTCAACGGTCTCGCTCATCTACAGTCAGAAATGTAGCCTCTTTGAAACCAGTCCCCTCTCTGCCTATCCTAGTGCAAGTCTGTATGTGTCCTGTTGTCATTGCTGAGTTACCCACTGTGGAGACTTGGTGAGGCTTTTGTTGTGTTCTCTGTCTGAACAGATGGTCGTTTGCCAGTTCTTTTGATATGCTTTCCATGTTTCTTTCCCACCACATCCTTCTAGGATCACTTACTTTCTTAGCCACCAGGTGCCTCCCACCCGTTTTCCTTCTCCACTCATCCACTCAGTCCTGGACTCCTGTTACTAGTCCCCAGTCAGTTCCATTATTGTCCTTTTTTATAAATTTGTGCACAAAAAGATAGCAAGTCTCCAATAATCTGATGTTTTGGGGGACTGGCTTCAAATTGATTAGCTTCTCTCTATCCAAGTGAAGGTAGCTTCGCACCATGCGTACAGAAAAACAGCTTTCACGGTCTCGCTTCACTGCCCTTTTTGTTGCTGCCGGAACAACTTCTCTCCACATTCCACTTGTCTGTTTCTTTCTCTTTCTCTCTTCTTTTCTTTCTTTGTTTGGTACTAGACATTAAACCCAGGACTTGCACTGAGTTACAGTCTCAGGTTTTTTTTTTTTTTTTTTTTTTTTTTTTTTTTTTTTTTTTTTTTTTTTTTTTTTTTTTTTTTTTTTTTTTTTTTTTTTTTTTTTTTTTTTTTTTTTTTTTTTTTTTTTTTTTTTTTTTTTTTTTTTTTTTTTTTTTTTTTTGATTCTGGGGCTTAAAACCAAGGCCTTCACACTGAACTACATCCTCAGGCCATTTTTTTTTATTTTTGATTTTTTTTAATCAGTGGTCTTTTAATCAGCTGTAACAAGTAACAGACCCAGGGCAGGTTAACAAAGATTTCAGGTTAGGATTTAGGTCACTGGAACTACTTGATTTGATAAACAAGAAATAATTGATTTAACTATATAGCATGTCATAAGAAATCTAAATTTTAGAACTCTTTAATGAGCTAGGGATTTTTTTGGGGGTTGGGGGGTGGGGAAAGGAACCTGGTTCTTGGGTTAGATGATGGCCTCAAATTCATAGCAATCCTCCTGCTTCAGCCTCCAGAGTCCTAGGATTATAGGCATGTACCACTATGCTCAGCTAATTTGTATGTGGTGCTGAGGGATTGAACCCAGAGCCTTGCACATGATAGGCAAGCACTGTGACTACAGAACCACATCCCCACACTCTTTTCTTGAGACAGGGCCTCACTTTGTAGTCCAGGCTGATCCTGAGCTCCCTGTGTAGCTCACACTGGCCTTGAACTCATTACAGTCCTCCTGCCTCAGCCTCCTGAGTCCTGGGGTTTATAGGTTGGCACCACCATGCCCTGTTTATGTGGTGCTGGAACGTGAACTCCAGGCTTTGTGCTGTGCTATGCCCCCCGCAGCCCCGCCCCCCTTAAATTTTTAAGGCAGGCTCTCACTAAGTCCTTTAGTTGCCCAAGCTGAGTTTAAATCTGATACTCCTGCTTCAGCCTCTCAGACTTCTGGGATTAGCAGGCGTGCCACACCCAGCTTACATTTCACCTGTTTTTCAGCTTTCACTTTTAAAGGCATTTTTAAGCATTTTGCAGGATGCCATCTAAACTGTGTGTACTGGTTTTATCTGTTCCACTATGTTTTATCTCATACAAATCTTAAGTCATTTTACTGCCAGTGACACAACAGTCCGTGAAAAATACCAAAGCCTACCCTTTAGAAAAGGACAAAGGAAGAATGTTTCACTACTGTCATGTCTTTTCCCTCTGGGCTTCAAGAGGGATGTGGGAGCCAGAGAGCCCCCTTTGTCTGCCTTCATTAAAATGACGCCCGACTGCTGCAGCTGGCACAGGCGGCCAGCAGCGGCAAGTAACGTTTGGCTTCTTGCATGTCTCATAGAACCCGGGGGTCATACATGTTCCCTGAATGCCGTGGCATGGTGCGGTGTCCAGGTCGTGGCCAGTGAGCAGTGTGAACTTTCTTCACCTGTTGTATGTAGCTACAGGACCGAATCACCTTAAACCAGAATCAGAGATCCTTCCTCAAGTGCCTCTGAAATCACAGAGAGCCCGAAGCCTAATGAGTGTGGTTGGTGCTGTTCCTGGGCCTCCTGATAAAGGCGCATTGTTTGCACTGGCTTTGTGCTCTTCCTGCTTCTGTTAGTGACTTAATTAACAACAGGAAGTAAGCAGGATGGAGTAAAATTATAAGTCATATTGCATACACAATCCTATTTATTTTTCCTTTGAGAAAAATCATAATATTGAGAAGATAGTTTATAGGATAAATGTATTGAAGGGTATGATGTTTTTTCTTGTGAATCTAGACTGTAAGTCCTTGAATGACCTTTTTTTATTTGAATAAACTTGATGTGTGGGATCCTCCTTATTGACCCCAGTCAAACAGGAGGGAGTGATACTTTATTGCTGTTTTTTTCAATCAGCTGTCAACAAGTAACAAACCCAGGGCAGGTTAACAAAGATTTCAGTTTAGGATTTAGGTCACTGAAACTACTTGATGTGATAAACAAGAAATAATTGATTAAACTATATAGCATGACACAAGAAGTCTAAATTTTAGAACTCTTTATGAGCTAGGGATTTTGGGGGATTGGGGGGGAAAGTGGTTCTTGGGTTAGAGATTTTTAATTGTTAACTTGAGCTTTAGAAGGCTTTGATTCTTACTGACTTTGTTTTTCCCCACTGTTGGTTTTATTCTGTTCATTAATGGAAATAATGTAGTTATATAAATTTTTGAAGGAATGGATAAACTAATGTGTTTGGCTTTGGAGGATTTTTTTGTCAGAGGACTCGGAAGCATCTAAAGGAACCACAGAGATATATAGGTGATAAGAAGGAACCCAAAAGTTACCCGTCAATCACCATTTGAGGAAGGCCAAAGAGCAGCTACGGTCTCAGGGAGACGTCAGCAGCGGCCTGGCAGTGGTGATGTCTCGTCGGCAGTTTTCCCCCTTTTTAGTTCAAAACCCACTGGCCAGTTTCTTCATATAATCTGTCCTTTTTAGCCCATCCCTGTAAGAGATTAGACTCTGTATCTTTGAACTTTGTGCAATTAACTGCACTTATTACTCAGATGACAGGCAGGACAAAGTGCAAACAACCAGCTCCCGCCTTGCGTAGAGAATTGGGGAAGGACGGCAGTTCCAGATACTTGAGAGGCTCTTGCCTTTTCTCCTCTCAAGTAAGGGGAGCACTCTGGTTTAGGCTTATCTTCTTCTTCGTACTGAGAGGTGTGCAGAAGAGGGACCCCATTTTATTTCCTTTGCACCCTCCGCCTAGCGCAGGGCCCACGCGCTCAGTGAATGGCGGCTCAGGAAGGACCATCGGGGAGCTTTGGAAATTGATATGTAACAGCTATCAGTTTACAGTAGTGCAGTGTTTCTTCTGTCGCTTTGGGCAAAAGGAAAAGTCTGGCCTGAGTATGTGGTAAGTTGCAAATTCATTTTGATTGTTTCATACAGTCTTTGGAGAATATAGATGTCTGAGAGGGAGCCATAGACTTGATATCTAAATTTAATATTGGGCATGGCTGTGCCTGGTTTTTCTTGTCTTTAGAATTCTGTCATTATGAGTGAGTCTCCTCTCCGCTTCAGTGATGGAGTGTTTTCTGCTTGTGGGAGGGAGCTACTTGGCAGGGTTCACAGGAGCCCCAGGGGAAGTCGTGGGGTTTCCACAGCTTCTAAGAGGGGGTGGGACTGACTCAATTGAAGCAGTTTCAAGAAGCGGCTCTTTTCAATGAGTGCAACAAGGAGTGTCTTGTTCTGTCCTCTGGAGTCCCTAAGAGGGGGCCCCTGTGTCTAAGAGATGCCATTAGCATCCAGGCAGCATGCCACAGGAGTGAAAGATTTCATCTGGACTGCTGGAAATAGTGGCAGGGCGAAGCTGAAACTGGCCACTCCATTAACAGATTGGCCTTGCCTGGAAAGTCCTACGTATGTGTAAGACCTGGCTCCAGATGGTTCCAGCGGCTCTGGGCAGGCAGGGTAAAGATGCAGTGGTGATCCCCGAATGACTCTAGTTCGCTTGACTTTGGCACTCAGAGATACACAGGGATCCTGTAGTTCTCTTGGTAAGCAGCTCTTCTCTCCTGGAGATAATATTTAATTTTTAATTGTCTTTGAGCTTTGGAAATCCCGATTCAGTCTGAGTATAATAGAGATCTTATCTCAACAAAGAGATGTCACAGATTATTTCTTGGGGATTATTTTAAAGGAGGTTGTAATAGTAATCTGTGGTGAGCCACTGCAAAGCCCTTGCCTTGTCGTAGTAGGGGGAGACAAAGTTTTAAAAGGGAGGGAGGGATGGGTAGAGGGAGGGACAAAAGGAGAGTGGGAAAGCCCTTGTTACCTTGACAAGATACGTATGCGCACAAAATGCTCAACTCCGTTGTAAACCTTGAATTTTGCACGTATACATATCAATAAAATGTGGGAAAAAAAATAAAAGCAACACAGTGTCATCAGTTTCTTGTGCATACTCCTGCCCAACACACCAGCCTGTCAGGGTCTAGCCTCATTTCAACAGATTGCTGCAGCATACCAGTTCCCACACTTCTTGCCTCCCCTCTTTATAAGCATCTGCTAGGCCACACCCTCCTCTTTGATCCCATCTGCCTGAAAGCAGGGCTTACCTCTCCAGATTTGTTTTGAAAATAGACATAACAGTGGTAACATTTTCTTTCTAAGTTTGTTGTAAAGATCAGATTAGATGATACCTGCAAATAACTTAATAGCATACCTGGCACACAAGTTGTCTATAATACTTTTTAGAACCAGGCCTTATTTCTGCCTTTACCAGAGTGTGTGACTAAGCAGACGTGTTCATGAATGATCAGGATTCCGTGTGTGATAAGTGATGTGATTTGTTTGTTGGAGGCTTTTTGAGCCCCCTGTTCAGTGTCAGATAATAAGAGATAATTCTATAAACCAAACGGATATAACTGAATCAATGAAGCTTGCAGCTGACCAGCTGTGTGATGGAGGGCTGTGCAGACGGGGTCCCTGGATCAGGGATGAGGACAGAGGGTGGGGTATGTGTTAGAGAAGGCTGCCAGGAGGAGGTGAGTCTTGTGTTTTCTCTGCTGAGTGGACATGTTGAGCAACAGAAGCTAGAATTGGAAGCATGCATACTGTAGAACTGCCTCTTCTGTTACACGGAACAGGCACTAGTGATCTGTGGTGATAGGACGTAGAATGGCAGTGACTTCTGCTTCTTTGTTTGCTTGTGTACTTCAGATCGAGATTTCATTTTGAGGCAGGGTCTTGCTAAATGATTAAGTTACCCAGGCTAAACTTGAACTTGCATTCTTCCTGCTTCGGCCTCCCAGCATACTAGGATTATAGGCCTGTGCTGCTGGGTCCAAGCTTTGCAGTTATCTTTGCAGTTACTTATTTGATCTTCCAGATATAAAATTGGAGATTAATGTATTATGGAGCAGTACTTGCTTATCTGAAAATTTGGGTCCTATAATTAATTTTTTGTTTCATGTAATCAGCGCTTAATATTACATAACAAACCTTGGCTATTTTTTTTCCTTTTGGACTCTCCTGTTAAGCTATCTGAAAGTATTTAAGTGCTAGGGATGTAGCTCAGAGGGAAAGCCCCTGCCTAACATGTGCAGGGCCTGGGCTTCAGTCCCCAACATCACAAAAATAAAGCATTTGATCATGAATAATTATGCCTTAGGTAAACCTCATTGGCTATGATACTGCTCTGCACAGAAGGAAAAATGTGTGGAGAACAGCCTCAAATAATTTCTGTTTCAAAGTTAGTTGTTTAAGATATGAGACAACTGTAAATATATTGACATCATTGTATTTTTTCCTGAAATGGTTTGAGTGTGTTGGTAGGGAAGGGGAAACAGTGGAGTAGGACTGGTTTACTGGAATTATTTTTTCTTTTTTTTTTTTTTTTTTTTTTTGGTACTACAGATGGAATCCAGAGGAATCCAGAGCCTTTGCCCTTATGCTGCATTCTTCGGCCATTTTTTGGTTTTGATTTTGAGACAGGATCTTACTAAATTGCCCAAGGTTGCCTCTAACTTGGAGATCATCTTGCCATGGCCTCCCAGAGTACTGGGATTATAGGCCTGTGCCATCAGGCCTGCCTCTACTAACTTTTTTTGAGACAGGGTCTTGCTCTGTGGTCCAGGCAGGTTCTGAACTCATTAGCCGAGGCTAGCCTTGAGCAAACAGCAGTCCTCTTGACTCAGCCTCTGATCACACACCCGATTTATGTGGTACTAGGGAATTGAACTGAGGGCCTTGTGCTTGCTAGGAAATTGCTCTAACCACTGTGCTATTCATTAAGGCCCTACTAAAATAAAATTTATCTTTTTGAAAGGTAAATATCAACTTATGAGTGTATGCATATCTGTTAGTGACTACAGTGTCAGCTTTGTTATATGAGAAATTCCACATTCATTTATTTATAGCCTTTTGACAGTGATGGCTAGTTCTCTGCATATTTTCACTTTCGTAGATTGTTGCTTTTAAATTACTCTTACCCTTGTTTTGAAGGTCAGCCCTATACCTCTCTGCAGGGTTTCCCTGTTTTCTGGGGATGGGTTTGCACTGTGTAAGGCCTAACTTCAGCCAGTGTCTGAGCTCCTTGACTCTGAACAGGGACTCTCTCTTCTGCATTTAGGAGTGAGCGAGCCCGCTGGATAACTGCCTTGGGACACAGCAGTGGGAAGCAGCGTCCTGACAGAACCTGTAAGTTCCCAGCCTGTGTGGGCACCTGCTCTGCAAAGTGGAGGATCTCTGCCCCCTGCTGGCCACTGGCTTTCTGATGGGTCACTCCAGCACAGTCCTTTCTAGAGTTCCTCTGTGGTTCCCTTGCTTCTGCCCACAGCAGAAATGCGGTCCCTACTTTGGAGGACAGGAGGTCTGAATTTGCATCCAAGGAGCAGTTCTTTGTTATGGAAACAGACAGGTGATTGCCTAGCCTTCCTGAGCCTGTCTGATAATCCAAAAGTCTAGGTACACCATTGTATCGAACATGAGCTTATTATGAGAATTAAGGTAAATTACAGATAGTGAAAGCCCTGCTCAGACTATAAAGCTTCTATATTTCTGGTCATTATTAATGGGCAGGGACTACAAATTTAAGCCTTCTCTCCACCAGTGTTTGAATCTAAGATGTTCTCTCCACCAGTAGTCTTAATCTAAGCTGAAAGGTTTCAACCTACAAATTATGTAACTGTAATTTTTGATTTCAAGAGAACTAGGGACTGTTGTAATAAAGGTTGGTACCATGAGCCTGGTATCACCTTAACTTCAGTTGTTAACTCCTCTGCTGATTCTAATTGGCAGGTCAAATCCAAAGTACAGGAACAGAAAAACTGGTTGTCTTGAAGTATTCAGTAATCATAGCTTTTAGAGTCATCACTAAGGTGATTGTCATAAAGCCAGATTTTACATTAAAACAAATTCAGCGGAGGTGCGGACATAGCTCAATGGCTAGAGTGCTTGCCTAGCATGCAGAAGGCCCTTGGTTGGATTCACCAGCACCAATACAAATTAGCCAGGCATGGTGACACACGCCTTTAATTCCAGCCCCTGGCAGGCTGAGGCAGAAAGACTGCTGTGTGAGGCCAATATATATATATATATATCATGTCAGTCAGTACCAAGTCACATAAGCTTCTGGCAAGAACTCGTTTTGCTTTAAACTGTGGCACCTTTCATGCACTGCTGCTGAGGCAAGGATATTGCCGATTTTATCATCAGTTGCATCTGCTCGCTCTGGCTTTGGTTCCCCAGTGCCCGATGGTTGTTTTTGCGCAAGTGTGTAACATGATTGATTACTCCTGATCAAGCCTTGTACGAGAATAATCATGAAAGGCCTACCATAAATACTCTTAAATCTAGGCTCTGTCATCCTCAAGCTGCTAGACAGCAAGCAAGTTCTTAGAAAAGACCTTTGGTCTCTTGGCAGAAGCCCACCTTGTCAGAGCCATCCTGAGTTGCACTGAACTCAGTCAGTGCACGCTGCCGCTTCGTCCCTATTCTGCTCATCCTCTGCCGCGAGATACATAACGCATCCCTTTTCCCCTCAGCACTGACCCAGGTGGAAACCATTAGGTCGTTCACTGCGAAGCAGCCAGACGAACTCTCCCTGCAAGTGGCAGACGTGGTCCTCATTTATCAGCGAGCAGGAGATGGTGAGCCTGTGTTCTCTGGGGGGACTTGCGGTCTTGTCTCACCTCTCTCCTCACCTTTTATTATCCATGGAACCCACCTGGCTTAGAGATGCTCACCTCCTTCTTGGAGTCTCATGCATTAAGATCCCTCCAGATACTTCTTGCTTGATGCAGACTGACTGTTCTTCTTTGCAGGCTGGTATGAAGGAGAGCGACTTCGAGATGGAGAAAGGGGATGGTTTCCTATGGAATGTGCCAAGGAGATAACATGTCAAGCTACAATTGACAAGAACGTAGAGAGAATGGGACGTTTGTTAGGGCTGGAGACCAACGTGTAGCCTCTGAGATGGCCTTTTGCTACTGCGACTTTTGCACGATAGCATGGTGTGCTGGTTGGTTGAGGGCTGGTTTTACTGCTAACTTTTATCACAGCCTGTTTAATTAAAAGAAATAAAACACTTGGATTTAAGCCTGCCCAAGTGTTCTGCTCTTTCAGAACAGACCACAAATATTGTTAACAAAATATGATGAGCCTGGAGTGAACACCTCTTTGGGCCCTAAAGCAGCCTGCTTCAGGGGTCATGCAGTATTGGCTGCTACTTTCGCTGCATTCTGGCTTAAAAAGTATGTAAGATGCTGTGTCCTGATTTCTTCAGTCCTCGTTTTACTAAGAACATTACTATTTCCCCCTTAAACATCTGCTTTATATGGTTTTTCTAGTATTAGCAAAATTTTGCCTGTAAGGAATACTTAGCTTTACAGATTTCTTCCTGTATCCTGATTTTGACATCTGGTTCTAGTGCTACGTTAATTTCAAAAGGAACTGACGAGAGCTTAGAGGGTGAGCTGTCAGCTTTTCCCAAACCTCCTCGCAGGAAAAGGAAACTGACACTTGAATTTTTGCTACTGTTTTTCTCAAAAGGAAAACGAACTATCTTTTAAAGATTTTTTAAAAATCCATTTTTTCTTCAATATTGGTCTCAGTGTAGCTTAATAAATCTAAGCTACTTCAACACAGAATTGAGGTGTTTCACATATGAGAGAAAATAGGAACATAAAACAAGGTTCTGTTTTTTCAATGTTCCCAAATGAGCTGATGAAATACTGACATGAGGGTGTTTTGTCTTCAGTAATACATGATTCTTGACTACTCCTGATTATCTCCAAATAGGAGGTTGGCAGGAACACACTTTAGCACGAGGAAGGGAAAAGCAAGCTTTAGAAGTGATGGGGAAGCCAGCGTAATACTTGAAGTATTTTGACCTTAACGGGAATCTGTTCAGGTTGTACTGAAGAGCTTGCTTGCTGGATTACAGTCTCTCTTTTCTATCAGTTTCTACAACTTGATTTCTTCCACTAGTGCAAGGAGTGACAATAGTCATTTTAATAGTAATTTCATAGAGAGAGTGAGGGACTAGATGACTGGAGATTATATATGAGTTTTACTGGCAGCACCTGTGTTCCCTCTGTCCTCAACAAAGGCATAAAATCTGGAAACGTACACACATTACAGGAGGACTCAGATCTGTGTGACATTCAACAGCAACTCTCTGCTAACTGGTTTTTGACCAAACTGTAGCATTCTGAAGCCCAGTGCCAATGCGTGTGCCCCAGCAGGGTATCTGTAAGGATCCTAGGAGATTTTCACACTTAGATTGCTCATCTTTTACCTATGGATACGTTTAGTTATAAAAGACATTTCAGGCAGAGTTCTCTGAGGTCTCAGCATGTGAATGAAGCCATGCCTGTGGTTCACCACAAGAGGAGAAGCCTTGGGTTTGAAAACAGGAAGTGTCTCCTGCAGAGTTTGCCTAGAGAGGCCAACAAATTATCACCTAATCTAATGCGTCTTATTTACCAAGGAAGGTAAATTGGTTCCTTGAAGGGGGCTCTTTTTTGTATTATTTTTGCTAATACTTAGCTGAAGCTAAAAGCAACTGTATAAATCCTGTGAATTAACTTAGAAGGGGAAGTGCTGAGCAGTTTTGGAAGTGTATGCATCTTCTAAATGAAGCCTTCCTTAGAAAGCAAATTCATATGCTAACTCAAGTGTTACTGTACAGAAGCTATTTAACACTCCTCACAGTGTTCATTTCAACCAAGGATTGTTTTTCACATGCCATAGTATTTTTCAAACTTAGTTTCTTTGAACACCTCTGAACTGTACAGTGACTTCACTCATGGGAAGCAAAAATGTCATTTTTGTTACATTGAGATGCTTGTACACATTCAACAAAATTTGTCAGCTTATAAAGATTTTGTACATATTTGTCCTTTTGTGCTGGTGTGATTTTATTTATTCCTAGTGTTGAGTTTATGGTTTTCTGGATTTTCTTGCTAAACCAGATTTGTGCTCAGAAGGTATCTATAACATTTCAGGGGGCTTTTTTTTTTTTTTTTTCAGTACAAGGGATTGAACCCAGAGTCGTCACACTGAGCTAAATCATCAGCTCATTTTATTTTTACACACACGGACATACATACACACATCCTTGAAAATAAATGTTTATGGTAGCTTTGTTCAAAATTGCTTAACTTCAGAGATAACAAGATGTCCTTCAGTAAGTGAACAGATAATTTAGGTTACATCTGCACAAGTATAAGAAATGAACTCTCAAGCTATGAAAGGACATACAGAAACCTTAATACATACTGCTAAATGCAAGAAGGCAATTGGAAAACTCTCCACACCATCACAACTCTGGCAATGTGACATTATGGAGAGTGCAAATTATGTAGGGTGGTTGGTTACCAGTGGTTCTGGGGGAGCAATGGGGGAATGGTGAAGCAGAGGATTTTTTAGGGCAGTGAAAGTGTTCTGTATGATAGGGCAAGGACAGATACATGGCATCATAAAATACATATAAGAATAAACCCTAATGTAAACTATAAATCTTAGTTAATACTGTCAATATTGACTTATTAGTTATAACACATATATTCCGTAACACAAGATGTTACTAGTAGGGGACATGAGGACAGTGGGAGGTGGTGGGGGGTTGGGGGGGGGCTTTGTACTTGCTATGCAACTTTGCTATAACTGCTCTAGAAAATAAAAGAATTGAAAGGGAATTGTTGGAAATTTTTCAGTGCAAAGAGTAACAGAAGGAAATCAGAACATCAGAAATGAAGAAAACAATAGATAAACTGGAGTAAGGCTATCTGAGTTTAAAAAAACTAGGCTCCATGACTCAAACATTGTCTGATATGGTTCTTAATATATGTAAAGGAAATACTTAAGCTACATTATAAAGCAGAAAAACATGTAAATGGTGGTAAGGTTATGACAGTGGGTACGGGTCATGTTTGTAAATCCTGATAAATCTTTTATAATAGATTTGTATATATTTTTAGTGTTAACTACAAATACGTTATGTATTAATGGTATATCGTTTTTCTTATTTTCACTATCTCCAGGCAAGGCATTTCATTTGCAACTCCTTCAAATTGTTACAAATACCCATCAAAAACCTACATATGCAAATCTGATAAAAAAATAGAGTAATGTACAAGGCTGAAGCAGGCAGATCGGAAGTTCAAGCCCAGCCAGGGCAACTTAGTGACACCCTGTCTTAAAAATCAAAAAATACAAATGTAGCTCAGTGTCATGGCTCTGGGTTTTATCTCTAGTACTATTTAAAGAAAAAAATAATAGAAGACGCCTTGCTATTAATCCCTCTCAAAAGCCATCTCCCTCCCATTGCTTCAAATGTACTTTCCCATCATTTTTGCCAAAAATCTGAAAATTCTGGAAGTCTTCTTTCATGACTTAGGTCTAGCTGCACTGCCAGGGCTACTTTGATACAGTGAATCAGTTCAACATGTTCACTATTCATGTTCATGTTTACTTTGAGGAAGGGCCAGAAGTTGCATATGGAGCCAGATCCGGTGAGTAAGGTAGGTAAGAACACGCCATAATGCTGTTACAATCATGCCTTTCCATCAGAAGGCACTGGGAAGCAGCCTTCACTGTTTCTTTTTAATCACACCTCAAATACACTGACGAAAGCACTTCTAGAACTGCTTCAGGAATCAGGAAGTGGCAGAACGATGGTCTAAATGTGTTTGAAGCAAGAAGTATTTTGAGGTGGATTATTGGCAAAGTGTCATGTAATATAACCCATTTTCAAAAAAACGGTAAATACCAGTTTGATCATACCTGGTATAAGCAGATCCATGCAGTTCTTTGTATTCAAGTTGCCCAAGAGTCACTGACACAGCTAGAATGACCAGAAAGGGAAAGAGCCCCAAGGAATAGTTTTATTTCCACCCGAACTGTTTTCACTGCATAAAAGTAGCGTGATATACTCTGCAAGGGCTCTTACATCTTGAAAACAACTCACTTGAATTGATATTAGGCAGCAATCAAATATACAAACTAGAAAAAAGTTAGACATAATTTAAAAGAATTACCTAAGTCAGCAGAACTGATTGGAGTCATCATCCTTGGTAGATGCTGGCCCTGTAGGGCCTGCCTCGCTGCTGCTGTTCCCCCTTCTCCTGTGCGTTTCTCAACACCAAGAAGTGTTTCCTTTGTGCCCTTCCCTTCATGGTTTATATGCAACGTCTCACCATTGTGATGACTAAGGCAGGTCCTAATCTCCTTTGGCACTCGATTTCAGTGTCTCACCACTGCACAATACTAGGCAACTGAGAGGTAAGTAGTATGGCCATTTTCCGTTTTAGAGCATGGAAATAACTTTGTATTTATGTTATGATCTTTCTTCAATCCCCAGTAAGAGGTGGTGGAAAAGCAAAAGACGCAACTGGACAAAACAGCAAAAACACATGCAAATGTGCTTATAATTAATCCCAGAAGTAAAAATCAAAACTAGCATCAAATAGAACTCCACAAAGTCAAAGTTAAAACAACCAAAACCCAACAAAAAATACCAAGTAAGTGCTGACAAGGACATGGAACACTTAGACCCCTCAACACAATGTGTCAAGAATGCAAAGATGACACATCCACTTCTGAAAATACGGTTGTTTCCTACAAACACATTTACAATATCCAACAACCTTAATCCTAAGTGTTTAAGTGAAAACATACAACCACACAAGCACGTGTATACAGGTCTATAGCAGCTTTATTCGTAACCGCAAAAGTCTGAAAAGTCATATGTCCATCAATTGATGAATGTACAATATATAGTGAAATATTAAGCAATAAAAAAGAAACTGCTATACATGCAGGGATGTAATTTACCTAAAAAGCTTTATATTGAGAGAATCTGCATACAAAAAAACTACATATGATTCCATATACTGGAATTCTACAACAGGCAAAACTTGGTCAGTGGTTGTAGAGGTGGGGGAGGGAAAATGCCTGCATCGTCAAACAAGGGCAAGCTTGTGATAGCGGGAATGTTCTGTATCAAAACTGGCAGAAACTTAATTTTATACAGCTGACAAAATCCACTAAAGTACACACTTAAATTGGCCAACTTCATTATATATAAAATACCTTAATCCCTAAAAAAGTGAGAAAATCTATCAAAATCTAACAATGGTAACATGATTCACTTTGTTGAATTTCCAAAGTATTCTTCAATGAGGAAGTAATGTTCTAAGATCAGAAAAAAAGTCACTTAAGAACAATTCACATTATTACAAATACATGATATATCACAGTGGCTTAAAAATGAACACAAACTCAGAGCTAAGAATGGAAAGAAATTTACCACCATTTATTTACTCTGGGTGGAGAGGGGTCTAAAATAATCCTTTAAAGTGTTTCCTACAATTAGTAAATTTTAGGGTAGACTTCGCTTTAACAAAAATTGAGAATAACTTGGAATTGACTGAAATAAATTTATCTTGAGGTTTTGCCTAAATAAATAAGGAAGGCATCCTATGCACCCCTTTCTACTTTTTAAATATTATTCAGTGCCTTATTTATTCATTTCCTTATTTATTCATTTCCCCCCATAAGTTTTGTCACAGGGTTATTTTCTCAACTTATTCTCTATAATGTTCAAAACAATGCAAGATGAATAGATTTTCTTTCCCATTGTTTTACTCTTTAAAACCATTAAAGAATAAACAGTTTTCTTAGACCTGGAGTGTGTTTTCCATCTAGTAATTCCTATTTTATAAACAAAAATAGCAAAATAGCACCTTCGGTTAACATTTGTGTTCTGGTCAGTAGAGCAGATATAAAGGTGAGATGATCATAACTACCTCATTTATTAAACCATTCTTCACGTACATAGGATTTCAATGAACTAGCAATTTTTTAACACAACCTTTAATTCCTTCAAGGCCTTTCTGGCCAAATGACTATGAATTTAAACTGCATATTAAAACAAGAAGAAAGCATAAACATAAACACTCTTATTTATATAGTATATAGGAACTATTGGTCAACCTGACCTCAAGGGTGAAATTAATATACTATAGTGTTATCATATGAACTCAACCAATGAAGAATTCAGTGAAAGACAGGTCATTTTTCTAAGATCAGACAACAGAACACTTAGGACACACAGTATATTCGAACCCTTAGTAAGCAATGGTGGGTGACACATTTCCAAATGCAGGGGCAATACTCAAACCAGTCCTGCTGACACATTGTCACTGCAGCATTCTCAGTTCATCACAATCATTGCACGATGTTCTTACTCCTTTGGTTTCCTCGCATTTACTGTAAGGCACAATAAAATCTACAGAGTTCAGCAGGACGCTCTGCCTTGTAAATATGCCTATTGCTATCAACTTTTATACCTTTAGACAGTAAGAATCCAAGCTGTTATTACCACGTGACAGTGGCAGAAAGAGGCTCTGGCAAATACTCAATGGTGGATTGCTTATGTGTTAACATGCTTTCTGCCATGTGAAAAATCATCTTTAAAAGTGGCTTAAACAATGAAGGACTCGGAATAAACCCACGTGCAGGGCCGTTTTGCAGTACTGTAGCTCCCCAGCATGAACGATTCTGGTGAGTTCCACCTGTCCACTGAGCCAACTTCAGGATTTATAGTTGTGCCTCCTTGTGATCATAACGGGATACAACAATCCCAAATATCGGCTACAGCAAGATGTCCGAAAGAGAGCAGTTTCCTCTTTTAATTCTATTACTAAGAAAAATCTTTGTCAGACCTCCTCTTGCAGATGGCTTCTCGGTTGCCACTGACAAGGAGAGATTCATCAGTGTACCCACTCCTCAGTAATTACTTATAAGGGAATTAAGACCACACACGATTGCCTCATGCCACATTCAAGTTTGGGGTGGAAGGTATATAACCCTGGACAGAAGTGGGAACTGTCAAATAAGCAAGTAAGAGGAGAGAAACAAGATGGCTTTAGGAAAGGAACCAAGAGTGTTTAACACACCTGACAGGACTGAAAACACTGGACACGCTATCATACTAGTTTCCATTGCCTAGGAGGTCAATTATTGTACATTTAAAATATTTCAAGCAAATAATCTCAGGGAAGACACTGTATTTGTCAGGGACTAGACTGTGCTTCACATGTATTCACGTATCTGATCCTCATAATTTTTACCTATATTTCAGATAAGAAAAAGAAACCAGAGTGAAGCCCAGTAACTTGCTCAAAACATCTAGTAAGGGACAGAGTGGCGTCTGGCGCTTAGAAAGCCAGGCTTCAGGCTCGGGCTCTCAGTGATCACATTATGCTGCACTGGTCAATGGAAATGGGCGTGTACATACTGTAAAAAGAATAAAAACATCATATAAACAAAAAGATAGGTGGAGATGCAGAAACCAAGCCAAGAAGTTAGCTAAGATTTACACACTGTACATTTTATTAAATACTGGGCTTTCCATTGAAGTTAACTTCTAGGAGAAGTTTCATTTTAAAAAGTGTAGTTGTGTTCCAATTCTTACCTGGTACTGCTTTCTAGCTAACCATCTTATTTTTACTGATTCGGTACTTAGTCATCAAAGGCAGAAAATTAATTTTGTAAAACGGAACAAAGAAATTTCTCAAAATACTAAGAAAAATATTCCCACAGCATGGATGTGACCGTAACAGAATATGTGACTGGAAAACACACTGCTTATGATATATTTATAACAGCTACAGACAATATCATTAACTCATGCATATTAAACCTTTACTACTTACTAAAGGTTTCTTCTATCTTACAGTCAAAAGTTCATTTGTTTGGGGGTTTGGCATTTCGCCAAAAATTAGCTATGAGAAACATGGCCATCAAATTGGCTTTTCGGAACCACCACAGAGGAGCTGTCAGCTGCAATATCCATCGTGGAATCGTGGGGGACAGTTCCTGGGAGTTGCCTTTTCCTGTGTTTTGATCAAGTCTATAATAGCTGACAGTACTGCACAGTCTCTGGACTTAGTGTCATTCCAGTCTACAGGTTGAGGACTTTCAATCTTCTCTTGAAGAAGGGTATCTAGTTCCTTTCTTAGTTCCTAAAGATAGAAAAATTATACAAGTTGAACAAAGGCTGACATATTCTCAAGATAATGTATAATAGATTAAAATAATTTTTTAAACTGGTAGAAAAAGTTTCACAAGCCAGTCCAAATATTTATGAGGCAACTAACTAAAGTGTGTCTAAAATTTTATTCAAACTTTAAACACACTGAGCATTTTAGAGCAGGTGATCTATTAATAGCTTGAAAAATAATTTGAAAAAATTAATACCAATTTCTCAACATGATTTATTGTTTTCAAATAGAGCGAGAAAATGTTTATTGTGCAGCATCTGGCACAAAACCACAAGATTATGTGCTGATTTACAAGTAGGTTTAAAGAGAATCATGCAAAACCAGTCACCTTAACTAGATTGGCAATTCTTTCAGAAGACTGAAATACAATCCATTCATCTACAGCAATGGTTTCCTGATCATTATCCTTCTGGATGGAAATGTCACCTCCAAAGAACAAGAGACAATATGGGGAAACTTCTGTGCAGTCATACAAGTATATCTGGAATGAGAATCAATGAGAATCACTGCGTTCAGGAGCCTGAAAATGGTCATTACCACAATAATTCAACTGTACGACCAGCACTGTTAGTCACTTCTAAAATAGGTATCAACTTTCAAGTAAATTATGAATATTAGCTTTCAAAAAATATTTTAAATGAACCATTCTGTATTAATACATAGAACACAGATACTTGAAATTTTTGTTTTCATTTAAAATGTAGCACTCTCTGGACAAAATTATGAGAATTCTAAGTGTCAAAACCACAGAACTATAACTAAAATTATTTTATCTATATATTTAGTGCATTAAAAATCATCTCATCTTCTTTCTAAAATATATAAACAAAATCTCAGTTAATACTCTGACCAGTACTTACATGAGGTATGCCAACAAATTTCTGTACACAGTATAAGCTCCTAAATTCCAGAAAAAAAATTTTTTTTTTTTTTTTGTACTACTACAAATTGAACCCAGGGCCTTCACACTGAGCTACATTCCCAGCCTTTTTCTATATTTTACTTTAAGACAGGGTCTCAGTAGGTCAGTAAGTTGCCCAGGAGAGCTCAAATTCGTGATCCTTTTGCTTCAGCCCCGAAATGCTGTAATTACAGTCAGGTGCCACAACACCTGGCTTAAAATGTCACGAATTCTTGAAAGCAAGCTCTGAAAAAAGAAGATCATGTGAACCAAAATATATTCTATTTCATAAAAATACAAAGACCCATCATTACAAACCTGTAAATTAACAGTATAGGTTATTTGCTAAAGGACAAAAGGTTAGAATTTATGTCACAAAAATTGCTTATACTTGAAACTATATAATTACTGATATTAGGATTCATAATTATCTCAAATGTTCACTTACACTACTTGTTCTCATCTTCAAGTGATATATAAGCCAGTTGTAGTGAAAGTCTGTTTGCTCCACATTAACAGACTTAGGATGAAGAGAAACCAGGCCATCGGTTTTTGTGTAAACTTTTACCCTTTAAGAAAGTTAAAAATGCAGTTTGTTCTAAAGAAGTTTTCTATGTAATTACTTTTTTCTTCAAATATTTTAAAAGATACAGGATTGAGTAAAACACAAAGTAACCACAGAAACTAAAGTACAACACTTTCTAGGTATGCTCAGTATTTATGCAATGTATAAATTCACAAGTTTCTATTTGACAAAAGTAAATTTTTCTTAATTATAGAGGGAAATATGGGTTAAATATGAATATTCAATTCTATAATTCTCCTGCAGGTATAGTTACTTAACATATTAAAAGGTGACAGGATAATTATTTTTAATTACTATATATTTATCATTGAAAGATAAAGAAATGATTCAGACCAAGAGAATGGTCTATATATTTTACTGTGACAATAATGATATTGAAAAATACCCCTCAACTTATATAGAGTATCTATGGGAAATGATCAATTTAAGAACTTCACAGAATGTGTACCTGGAAGAATATAAAATAAAAATTTAATAATGTTGAAAAGTAATATTTTGTTAAAGCTGATTTTAAAGAATCTATTTAAAATCAGTTCCAGTAATTTCACACTTTTCATCCTCCAATTTCAAGACAAACATATTTGGAATAAATATGATTAAGTTCAGTTTCTTAATTCTTAGCAGTCTTTAATAGCTGATCTGAACTTTACCTGATTCTATCTTTAGGTAACAACAGTGATACAATGATGACTTATTTTTAAATAATAATGGTAATTCTTCTATTAGACAAGAACATAAAAATCCATTAATCCTCAGCTGACACATTATCTGTAGAGGACCAAACTATGCATATTTTAGGCTTTGGGGGCTTTACGATTTCTTTCACAGTACCTAACTCTGCTAGAGAAGCCAGAAAGCAGACAGATAACATATAAACAAATAGATGTGGCCTATTATTAATTTTGGAAAGTTTCTGGCCTATGAGTCAAAATTTGCTAAGTCCTTATACATTCTAGAACAAAATAAAGCACCAATTCAAAGAAAATGACATGGTTTTCATAAATCCCAACAGATAGGCAAATATTTTTATTTCAGGCAACTTCTTGTTAAGCGAAGTGTAAAGTTAAGTATAAAAAAATTTGACAAAACACTAATATCAAAAAAGGACTGGTAACATTTAAAATACAGATAGTCGAACCCACAATGGTTAAACTTCACTTGCTAGCTAGGCATAGTGGCATATGTCTGTAACGTCAGCACTCTGGGAGTCTGGCTAGGCAGGGGGATTTCAAGTTTAAGGCCAGCCTGAGCAACTTAGTAATTTAGCACAATCCTATCTCAAAATAAAACACAAAAGTGATGGGGGATGTAGGTCAGTGTGCAGTCCCTGGGTTCATCACCCAGTACCGCCATCACCAGAACAACAAAAAAAATTGTTTACCCATAATCAGATGCCTTAAAAGAGATTTTCTCAACCTCAGTACCACTAACATATCCAACTGGGGGACCCTCTGCTCTGGGGAGCTGCCTGCACACTACGAGGCCTTGGCGTTCCGCAATATTCCTGCCTGCATCTAGTGTACACTTGCTGCACTCCCTCCGGGTATGTCAACCTTACAAAAGTCCTCAGGTGCTGTCAAACATTTCTGGGCACGAAGAGGTTACTCCAGTAAAACCATTACCCCAGAAAAATGTCTCCACGTTCATCTTCTTTTGCAGGCTGTATTTCTAAAGTTCACAGTCAGGGAGTATCCAGTATTTTACTCAAAATAAATTTGTGTATTTTATACATCATTACACAATGACTGATTATATGTCTAAGTAAGGAAATGCCATAAACATAGTATTATAAAAATGTAACTTTTCTAGTTTCACTAGACATATACATATTATTTCTAACAAAGCTATTAAAAACATTTGGGATTATTTCCTTAGGGTATTATTTCTCAAATTAAAATGTGCAATTATCAATGCACTGAACCAGTGACTTGTAATAATCAAGACTGCCTTTCAAAAGGGTGGCAGCATTTCACATATTGGTATCCATTTCTGACTTTTAATCTTTCTGTACCCTTGCTATAATGAGCTTTCTAACTGGATAGAAATA
Source organism: Ctenodactylus gundi (assembly GCA_004027205.1). Lineage (NCBI taxonomy): Eukaryota > Metazoa > Chordata > Mammalia > Rodentia > Ctenodactylidae > Ctenodactylus > Ctenodactylus gundi. The sequence goes on along the minus strand of PVKB01003256.1, from coordinate 119,893 downwards.
TGTCTTGTCTCCTGTTGTGGCTAAGGCTATCGGCATAAAATACATTACTAATACTTCTACCAATAGCAAACTTCCAACAATTTTATTTAAAAAATAATTACAAAAAATTACTTCATATAAAAAGAAGAAAATCTAGGAACAAAATTTACTCCTCAGGTATGAGTTTTTTGGAAGCTAGCTCGCTCTCTTGATATTTAGCATGTTTTAAGAACACTCTTTGTGAATAATGATCAAACAGGTGCCTCCCTCCAAGAATGTGTTAGAAGGCTGAGATGCCTGTGTTAAACACTGCCTTTTTCTAAATGATCAAAAGCAGGGCTGTCCCAAATACAAAGAAGAACCAATTTACAAAAAAAAAAAAAAAAAAAAAAAAAAACCTTGTGACAAAAGAGGATTTCAAAAGCTTAAAGAGAAAACTGCAATAATTCAATAATCTTCAATGCTTACATTTTTCTTTTTTTACCCAAATTTAGTCGGATCTTAGCAACTTTAGGATATAAACCAGCACAGATGACGGCTTTAATTATCTTCTCATTATCTATTGAAATCAGAAGGACAGGAAGAAAAGGTAAAATACAGAGATGATAACAACCAACAATGGCAAGTTATTTGCACTATGTTTTCTGCTTTACCTGAATTTATATTCGCTTGCGGATCATTAGGATTCCTACTGCTCACAAATCCAGCTCCAAGAAGATGCTCAGCAAACTGTCCTTTCATGTTATACAGCATCTAGGGAGCAAAGGAAACAAACAGAACTAGAACACTGTTCACATGCAAGAGCTCTGGGGCACACACTCATATGTGAGATCAATTGTAAGCTTTCCCTGCTTTAGGAAAACTTTTACAAAAATGTGTTATGTCTAAAATGTGTTTTTTTCATTACAATCTTACCAGGACTATTTGTCTACATAGTATTTATGGTCCCTTTCACACTGTAATTGAGATAAGTGCTTATAACCTAGACTGTATGACCTCTGCACCTGGAGTACTATCTGGCCAATAATTTTTTTTTAAAAAAGTATATTGTAAAGAATAAAACAACTACCAGTATGAAAGGCTTATTCTATTTTGAAAACAATTCATAAATGTAATTCTTTAAGTTGCTAATCACCCTCTTTTGGAAAAAAGTACTAGAAAAGCACAAATAACTAATATTCATATTCCTATTATTACAAATTAATTACTGTTAACACACTGGCAATACACTGTCTTTAAAAGAACAATTATAATTTGAATAAAAAAGGTGTATAACTCTGTAAAATTTATGAGAAAAGAAAAATATGAATGAACAACTTCCCTCATAAATAATCCTCAGGAACAATCATTAGTACTAACTGCAGATGTTCATTATGCCTATATATACTAAGAGAGTAAGATATGTATTCTAACAATATTATCAGGTTTATATATTAAGTCATTTTCATAAACCATTTAATTAATTTTAGTTCAATTTATTCATTACAGAAAAATAAAGCTACTAGATAGATGTTCTTAAGCTTAAAGGATTAAGAAGCATGAGGTTGGTTGAGTATATATGCATTTACGAAGCTGCTATTAGACTCCTACCAAATATTTCCTCAAAGTGACTTTCACCAACTATCTGGTTTTCACTCCATTACAGTGTTCAGGATAACCATCTCTGCTTTCCTTTGGGTTGTAGAGTTACGATGTGCTCTTCCAACAGATGGTGCTGTGAAATTTTTGGACGTACTAAAGTCATTCACATCTAGGTTATTGCTACATCATTTGAGAGCAGGCAGTTCTAGCTTCATTCTAAAAATTTTTTTTTTTTTGGTTTTTGTTGAGATTTTACAAGGCGAAGATGGAAAGCAGACTGCATTTGTCATATTTTACTGTTACTTGTTTGTATAGTTAGGAATGTGTACCATGCTTATGAAAAGTTGCATACAGTTTACAGTGACACTGTTCTACAAGGGCATCTGTGCCAACAACGGTTCACAATATTCTGTGCTGGTCACTTTGATCTCAACTGATGCTCCAAGGTCAAGGAGGGCCACAGAGGTTGATGACGACAGAATAAAGGCATTCATAGAGCCAAGCCCACATTATACGACATTAAGACAGCAGAAATATTTAGCATCAATCATTCAAGTGTTCATGACCACCTGGAAGAAGCTTGATATTTGGGCTCCTCAGGAATTCTAATTTATTTAACACTGGTACATATAAACAGCTGTGATATGCTCATGAAGTATAAGGAAAATAATACTTTTTGAAGCGACTGGTAACCAGTGACGAGAAGTGGGTTGTTTACAAATGTGGGTGCAAATAGTCTTGGTCCCATTGTGATAATTCATCCCAAAAGCTGTTGAAAAGAGACACTTATCAGAGGAAAATTATGCTCTCAAGTGTGGTGGGATTTTAGAGATGTCATATTTTCCAAGCTTCTATCAAGGAACGAAACAACTTGAATGTGCGCTGTCGTAATTGGGTAGTTTGAACAAATCCATCACTTGGAACATCCAGAGCACTTTCATAATCAAGCAGTTATGTTCCATCACCCCAACATGAGACCAGGCACAAGTTCTATCACCCCTCAAAATTAATGGAGCTTGGATGAGATGTGTTGCCACACCCACCATCCTCGCCTGACCTCATGCCCTTAGACTTACACTTGTTTCACTCTCTTCAAACCTCCCTGTTCAGTAACAACATTCAATTCAGGTGAGGCCGTAAATCAGCACCTTGTTCAGTTTTTTGCTGATAAAGACAGGTTCTTCTATGAATAAGAAATTATGAAGTTCAATGAAAGAGGGCAAAAGGCTATGAAATAAAACAGGCAATATATCACTGGTTGTTATTTGTTCCTTATATAAATAAATGATCTTTGAAAACACAAAATGTGCTATGACTTTTCCAACAACCCCCATATGCTATGTGTTCAATTCTCATCGCTAATTTGTATTCACTCTCCACTTAAGGAATTTCAATTTCATACTAGTTGCTGGTTCAGCACGCATACATCCTCTAGCCCTGAAATCTCACTTCGATTCATCTCCTGATAGGCAGCCTTTCACTCTCAATGAGTCTTTAAAGAACACACGGGGATGGACGGTGTCTTTCTTCTTTTTGGTGCAGGACATTGAATCCAGGACTTTCACACTGAGCTCTGTTCCCAGCCATTTTTGATTTTAGACAGGATATCATTAAGTTGCTAAGGTGCCCATGCTGGGCTTGAACTTGAGATCCTCATGCCTCAGCCTTGCAAAAAGCAGAAATTATAGGTGTGCAACATTACCTCTGACTAGGAACAGTGTGTTCTTGTACGCTTGCCCGCTGTCCATAAACCAGAACATCTTGATTTGACGTAATATTCTCAAATAACACCTGGATTTAGTCATTTTTTGTATGTCTGGTTCACTTCATCTTTTCCATTTCAGGACAATGTTCTTAGACATGTTTCTGAATAATAATCAATTCCACATGATTTCTATGTAGACACACACTATCCTCGGGATGAATCCATTCTAAACACTTTTTATTTAACTTATCTTTATCAGCTGGATCCATAAATTCTGATTACCTTAAAACTCTCCTTCCATTACAACAAACCTGCTTTTAAGAGAGTCCATTTTGCTTTTTGTGACTTCCTCCTGGTCTTCAACTTCATTTCCAAGCTCATCAATCTCTTTATTCACTCTATTGGCTTTTCTTTTTTTTTAAGAATATATATTCTTATCAAACTATTTCATACCATGCAACAAAATTGGTAGTATCTTTGGATGCTACAGAAATGCACTCCAGTAAGTCAGTCCTCATGTCACATTTCATTTTATTAATTATTAGGCATTTTTACTATAAATGTTAGATCTTGACTCATATATAATACATGTATATACAGAGCCTCTTTAATTTTTACTATAGCTATAATTGTACAAAATGGACAAGTATGCTTTGATATGGCACATATAATAATTACTATAAGACATTTATCATTACCTGCAGTGTGTTGGAAGACAGAAAATATTCCCAGCAATAGTCCTTTTCATATCTGAAACCACGTCGCCTAGCATCTTCCCAGCCCTATGGGACAAAGAAAGGAAGACATCTGCATATTATTTTTCTAGCATCGATTACTCATTAGTTTCCAGTTTTATCTTAGAAATAATCTTCAAGTGATATTTCATGTTCTTTGTAAAAAGTTCAAAAAATTTTGAAATTTACAAACTGAAAAACAAACTCGTCATGAGCCTGGTTCTTGAAGAAAACTTCATGAAGTTCCAGATTCTTATATGAATAAGTACAAGTTATAGAGTATTATACTGTGTATTTTACAAATGGCATCATCACAATATACATGAATTATTTATCAAAAAACACTTAAATTCTAATGCTACTGCTTATTTTCAAGTTCACTATGTGTTTGTTAGCTACAGAAAGACGAAATAGAAAAAAAGACATTACATACACTCAAAGAGAAATTAGTTTCCCGTAATATACAGTACAAAATAGAATCCAAAACTCTATTGAAAAAGATTTTCCCCTAAGAACAAAACTGCATTTAAGTTTCACAAAGATGAATAACAGTTACCACAGGTGAGTCTGGCTTGGAAGAGGACAGTATCTTCTTAATCTGGATTATGTGCATGATTATGATACTCTAATAAAATGTTAAATTTAAATATGAAAGTTTATTAATGGAGGCTGATATGAAGGTGAAATGTAGAATAATGTACGATATAAAAACTTAAATTGTACACTTGTTTTATTCTTTTTTTGAGATGGTCTTATTCTGTAATCACTTGTTTTATTCTTATCAACAAAGAAATAAGACTTTTTCTAAAAGGGTAAACATAATGAGTTATTACAAATTTAAAAATAAATTATCTTTTTTCAAACATTTACTCAATTTTAAATATTCTCAGAAACTTATTCATGATATCCATAATATATATTTTAAAAGTTAAATATGTTCCTGTTCTATTAATCAGCTTTTCACTTGATTAACATGTATATTACAATCTAGATCAAGATTCTTTTTTTTTTTTTTACCTTAAACGCATTCACAACTGTCAGATGATCACTTTTAGTTTCTTTTGCCAATTCTTTTCTTCGGGCATCTGCAATCTTTTCTTTTCCCTAAAACCAGATAAAAATAATTTAAATTTTTGATACTATAATAAGAATGATATTCTACTAAAATGTTAATGGAAAATGAATCTAAGCAATAAATTATTTTGAGTATTTAAAAATTGTTGTTTTTCTTTATAAATGAGTATTTATTTCCATTTTTCTTACCAATGGAATGACAAAGGGATCTTTGAAGCTGAGACTAGCAGCAATAGTGAGTACCGGGTCTAGGCAACAAAAAAGAGCTCCGAAAAGAATCATTTTCCCAATATGTGGCTCAACTGGTAACCGTGCTAAGTGGACCCCAAGAGGTGTCAATTCTTCTTGTTTATCTAAAGCATTCTGTAAAGAAAAGAGTTTATTTTTAAAACAGATATGGCACAGTATTACAATTAACACTATTTTAGTTTGTTTAAAAAATTGATGTTATGCATAATCATATTTGAAGAAACAGACACTGGCCACTGGAAAGATTGAGAAGCTGAAGATCACAAAAGACCCAAGTCCCCTATAGTATTTCAGAACACCTGAGGAACAGAGGTCACAGGGGCTGAAATTAAATACAGCAAGAGGAAATGTCACCAACTTGCTGGCACATACACATGATTATCAGGCAAATAAATGAATGCAATCTAAAAAAAAAAGTCTACTACGAATTTTCTTATGCCCAAATGTTCCCATGTTCCCATATTATTTTGCTGACAAAAACAAAATTAATCTACCACTTAAATTTATTAGAAATGTTACAAAAATAAGGAACCAGATGTTGAGGACTTTTTCCCGGCAGAAACAACATAGAAGTCTACAAGAAGTTATTATCCTAAGCTTCAAATTTTTACTTACAAATATTTTTTAAAATAGAAATTCCAGTACATAATTAAAGCAACTAGGTACATAAAGAAACATAAACAGGAAATTTAAAAAATTGCATCCATAAGCATCCCATCAGACATGTATTTCTGAATATCTATGGAAAAATGATCTCATAAAAACTCTTTCAGAGAATAAAACCTTAATCCCAAACTTCTTGAGCCTACCATAGTCTTGATATCTAACTGTGAAAGGGACATGTGAAAGAGAACTAGTAGCCCATTAAAAACAAAACAAAACACTGTAATGGCAAACTAAATACTAGAAGCTGCATTTACTTCAGCAAACGAAAACTGGTTTGATAACTGAAATTATCAAGGTAGTTAAATCAATTAGAAGACAACAATAACAAAATCACAAGCAGAAAACTTCTTCATATAGTTCTAAGTAGGTTGCATAGCATCAATGAACACAATGGCAGTACTCGAAATGAACTAACTGCATTTCTGTGCATCAGAGTCAAGAAAATGAAAGAAATTAATGGGAAAGCAGAATACAAAATCACTACTAAGGTAAAAATAAATATTTTAAAGACTTATTAAAGATGCATAAAGCCTCTCAACAGAAAATTCTGAAACACTGAGGGATTAAATTCCTTAGCAAAGAGAGGATAGCACATTTTATGGTCTTGTTTACCAGACACAATATGTCAATTCTTCCTCAAATAATTAAGACAATGTGGCACAAATTCAGACCAGAAATACAGACAAATAGAAGAAAGCAAAGCCGAGAAACAGATGTGCAAGATCATAACTCGATCTATGCAAAAGCTGCAAAAGGATTTTTCTACAATATTCCATCAATTAGATCTACATGTGTAAAAGCTTAAGACTCTTATCTCCTAACACACAGAGAAAAGATCATAAGTTTAAACATGAGAGACAAAACAATAACATTTAAAAACTTAAAAAAATGCTTTGTGACTCCAGAGTAGGCAAACTTCTTAGGGGACAAAAGCAATTACCTTTAAGAGTGATATATTTGACATTAAAAAATTATGTTTATTAAGAGCAATGAAGAAAACAGATATGTGAAATATCAATTAATAAAAGGCCCAGATCAAGAGTATACAAGTATATACAACCTAAAAAATAAAAATGAACGCCACGTATTAATCATGTTAACTGAAAGTAATCCGAACTCTGTTCCTCCTACCAACACACACACACACACACACACACACTACATTCTATGTCAGTGTGTGTAAGGTTCACAAAATTGGCAAAATTAACTGAACTCTTTACACATACGTATTTGTATGATAAAACCACGAGTAGAATGTGAGAGATGACTATTAAAGTTACAGACATGTTATCAACTAGGTTATTTACTGGGAAGGGCGGGAAGGGCGCTTTTAACATACTAGGGAGGTTCTTACTTCTTGACCTAAGCTAACTGTTAAACTGTGCTTACTATGTGATAAATCCTAAATGATGTATTTTTACTTCACTCAATTTTCGTACATGTTCATGCTGAATTCACTTTGCTTTTTTGTTTGCTTTTAAAAAGTAGGATTCAGTTCCTCCTACTGGCAAGGATTTGTTGGCCTTTTCAGAATTTTACAGCCTGTGAACAGTTAAGACCTGATTGTTCTGAGGGGAAAGGGGAGTGATCCTCTTCTGCTTTGGAGTCCAGCTGAGGCCTCTGGCTGGCTGTTTGCATTACAAACAAGCTGACTCTCCAGTTACCAGTTAAGATCTCCAGAATGACAGCCTATTAGCTAAGAGAAGTCAAGACTAAAATCCCACTACTTCCTAAATTCCAGTGGCCTCACTAAATTCAATCCACACTCCTACAGAAAGGGGTAGGTAAGTCACAGTGCTTTTTCATTTAAACAGTTAAAAGGTAATGTAATATTCCAACATATCCAAATCATTGACAAAACTAATAAAACATTTACAATAGGTCTTTGACATTCTTTAACCCAACACTAACCATGAGAACTTGGAGCAAAGACAGAAATGTTCATTTCTGCACTATCTAGCATGACAGCCATGTCTTCCTAAAGATTTGAAATGTGTGAGTGCAAATGAAGTACTGAATTTCTAACTTAAATTGCTAAATAATGGTTAAAAAATATAGTGGGGTGTACAGCTCTAACCCCTTGCATCCTTCTCTCTCCTGTGGGCATTCACTTGGAACCAGTCCTGTGCTACTCTCGACATGATCTTGTACAGGAGTGCCTACCTCCTAAACGATAATTTAAAACAAACTAATTTCTCGGAATAGTGACTTTAAAAGAAGGAACTAATGAATCAGAAAATCTTGAGAAAGTATGCTGTAAATAATATATTGACAAGCTGAGAACTGAAACAATTTTGGAGAATGGCTACCTGTAAGTATTCCTTCAAAAGAAATTTAAGAGTTGCCTTCTTATAATGTCTGTACTGATATCAATTTGCTTAGATTTGATAAAAAGTATTATAGTAATCAGAAAGAGTAAACTATACCAAGTTCATTCCAAGAATACATATGAAGACCACATTTTTCTTTTTTGAGACAGGGTCTCGCTCTGTAGCCCAGACTGGTCCTGAACTCAATATGGAGGCCAGGCTGGCCTTGGGCTCAAGGTAATCCTCCTGCCTTACCCTTCTAAGCGCTGGGATTACAGGTGTGTGCCACCACACCCAGCTTATGTTGTACTGGGGAATGGAACCCAGGACCTAGCATTTTCAAGGCACAAGCACTTAAACCAATGCACCATTCCTCCAGTGTGAAGACCATTAACTGAAAAATTCAAAATTTCATGTAATTTTAAATTAGACTTGAAATGAAAAAAATAAATAAATAAATAAAGATATAGAAAGGTTAGGCAGCTGCAAACTTACCAGTTCCATCAGGTGTCTTATAGACAGCTGCACCGCCTTGTCAGTTGGTGGGTCCATCAACTTACTCAGGAAACAAGCGATTCCACCTAGTCTTAAAATCTGCAGGGAGAAAAACACATAAACATACACCACACAATGACGACATAAGTTAGTCCTGCCGGTGCTGATCACCTGTGCTATCTAACTGATACATGATTTTCAAGGCAGTTAAAGTAAATTAAAATTATATTTGTAATTTTCTACGACATGTTTAAATGCCCATACACTGCCATCGCCAAGCAACTCCACTAGTCAGAAAAGTAGCTACATGGTGAAGATCTCAACAAGCTGTACTAAATATCTTGAAAATGAGATAAATCATATCAAAATACATAGGATGCTAAATATATGGCAAGTAGTTTATAACAACAAATACACCTTAGGGTGGAATTTCAGCAACTAACATTTACTAAACACTCTGTAGCAGACACTGTTCTAGGAATCTTGTATGAAGTCAAATCTTTAATAGAATTAGTCTTTCCAGGGAGAAAGTGGGATTTAAACTGAGAGAACCTGGCTCCAGAGCCATATAGGTTAAAAACTGCTTAATACATATGAAATTTAGTTTGTTGATACTTGAAAAAAGTACATGATGATAATTTCTTCTTATATGCTAATATAGTATTTTCTTCTATAAAAGATATTGAACATTTAAATATTCCATTCCATTCAGTTTCTTCAGTCTCCCATTTAATATACCTTTATTTGCAAACAAAGTTCATCCAAAGGAGTTCTCAAAATTTCTGGTAGCTGGTAGTCATCTAGTAGACTCTCTCTAAGACCATTATATAGATGATAGCAATGACCAGGCTGAACTCTTAAAAAAGAAAAAAAAAAGGAGTTATTATTTTTTGAACGCCAGAGAAAAGACCAGGAAGAAAAAAATGTTAACATCTATTTCTTAGTGATCATATAATTAGCATTTCATTTTTATGAATCTTATTTCCTTCCCCTCATTTGTTTGGAAAAAATATAAACCCTCCATTCCAATGGTTCAGTTTTGGTTATTTTGTTTTTTGGAACATGGTTTCTTCTTTTTCAATTGTATATACTTGTAAGGTACAGTATGACACTTAGATACACAAATACCACACATATTGATCAACCTGATAACTGGCATTTCCATCTCATCATCATTCTACGTTTGGACTCTGAGTGTCTCTCTTCTAGGTCTTTATGCAATGTACCCTATATTACTAAGATCATGTTATGCTACTGCGCTACACAACAAAACTTATTCTTCATTTGGATACCTATCATGTCCCAGTTTTAAGAAAAAAATACAAACGAAATCATTGAGAAAAAAAACCAGAAAAACAATCCCATTCACAGAAGTCTCAAAAAAAAAAAAAATACCTCAGAATCAACCCAACTAAAGGAGTGAAGGACCCCTATAATGAAAATTACAGTACTCTCAATAAAGAGATCAACAGGAACATTAGACAATGGAAAGGCATCCTCCCTTCCTGGGTAAGCAGAAGCAGCATTGTCAAAAATGCCATACTACCAAAATCATAGTGTTAATGTAATTTCAATCAAAACATTAATGACATTTTGCACAGAACTATATAAAAAAATTCTAAAACTTATACGGAATGAGAAGAGATCCGAAACACTCGAAGCAATCCTAAGCAACATGACAAATGCACAAGGCATCACAATGCTGGGCATCAAGTTACAGTACAAAGAAAGAGATGAAAAGCCCATGGTAACGGCACAAAAGCCCGTAGACCAACAGGCCAGAACTGAGGACACAGAGATAACCCTGAGCACCATGAGCCATCTGATTTTTGACAAAGGGGGCAAAAACATATGTTGGAGAAAAGACAGCTCTTCAACAAATGGTGCTGGGAGAACTGGTTATCTACATGCAGAAGAATGAATCTAGACCCCGACCTTTTATTCTGCACAAAAACCACATCAAAATGTACCAAAGACCTAGATATTAAAATGGAAACAAAGAATTAGCTAGAAGATAAAAGAGGCAAAAATTCCTATACACATGTAATCGGCAAAGGCTTTCTCAACAAAACCCCTATTATACAAGAAATAACACAAAGAATTAACAATTGGGATCATATCAAATTAAAAACATTCAGCAAAGCAAAGGAAATAACCAGCAAGGTGAAGACAGAATCAACAGAATGGGAAAAAATTTTGCCAGCCACTCAATTATTATTTAGAATATATGAAAAACTGAAAAAAAGTTAGATTCCTCAAAATAAAAGGTCCAATCTAAAAACAGGCAAATGAAAATAAATACATGAAAAAATGTTTAGCAGCTTTAGTCATTACAGAAGTGCAAGTCAAAACACCACTACCCCAGTAAGAACAGTTATTACAGAGAACCGAAAAAACAACAAATGCTGAAGAGGTTGTGAGGGGGAAAAAAAAAAAAAAAAAAAAAAAAAACTTCCTACGTTGGTGGGACTACAAACTGGTACAACCATTAGGGAAATCAGTATCAAGATTCCTCAAAAAGATAAAAATTAATCTATTTGGCACAGTTATAGCTCTTCTGAGTATCTTTTTAAATGAGTGACAGACATCATACCAGAGAGTAGTGCATATCCATGTTTATAGCAACACAATGAGAAAACAGCTAAATCTTAAAGCGGCTGTGATGTCTACTAACAGATGAGTGAATGACAATGTGGTATATATACACAATAGAGTACTACTCTGCCACAAAGAAAGGTAAATGTGAATCCCTTACAGAAAAATGGACGCAACTTGAGACCATCTGTTTAGTGAATTGAACCAGACTCAGGAAACCCAAAGTATAAATGAGCAAAAGAACAAAATAAAAGAGATAAAGGAAAAGAGATTTTATGGGGAGGGAAAAGGGATCGAGGGGAAGAGGACAGGAAGGGGGTAAGGCAAGTAAAAATGATGAAGCCGTGGTGTGTCGATGCACCAACTCCTCACGCTGAGTGTAGTTGGTATGGATTACCATCACATCCTAATAAAACAATTGGGGGAACAAACGGCAGAACTGAATCATACCAGATACAAAACGCAAGTATGTTAAGAAGTTTACATCACTTTATACATTCAGGGTTCAGATGTAACATATTTTGTATGAGAACTTATTATGCATGTACTAAATTTATACAACTTTAGCTCTATAAACAATATTAAACGTCCCCTCAAGAAAAAAGAACGAGAGAGGAAATGAGGATCGAGCTTGGGATGGAGCTCGGTGTGAAGACCTGTATCCTAAGTAGTGATTAAAAAAAGACAAAAAGACAATACTCCACTCCAGCCAATAATCTGGTTCCTGATGGTTCCCGATTTCAGTAACAGCAGTTTACTGAGGCCAGGACAAAGAACTGCAAACTCAACTACTCAATCCCACCATTAAAAAATAATGAATGAATGATTAAATAAACAAGTAAATAAGTAAAAGGAAAAAGGAATGGTGAAAAATCAGTACTACTGTAAAGTAGAGTGATTAAGAAAGCAAGACTGCCTGAATTCAAATCCTGGCTGTTATTTACAAAACTGTATTACGCTAAGTAAGTTATAGTCTTCACATCGTATTTTCCTTCTTAAAGTGGGGATATAAACCTACTTCACGGCACTGAGGTGAAAATCAAAAAAATCAATACATATAAAGTGTTGAGAAAATGATCTAACACTCAAATGGTCATAGCTGTTACTATACATACACCTTAATGTGCGTTTAAGACGATTTTCACATTTAAAATTGTGTTGTAGTTAACATCAAAATAATATGAGGCTAATCAGTAGCACTTTTGAAACACAGTGACAAATCTCGCTATATGAAAAGTTTGCCCTTTAAATGCCTTGGACAAAGGCTCCACCTTACCTCCCAGCTCGGCCTTTTCTCTGTTTGGCATTAGCTTTACTAACCCACTCAGCAGACATTGTACTGATGTTGTTCTGAGTGTCGAAGTGTGTCTCTTTAATTTTTCCTCCATCTATCACAAAAACTACATCATCTATGGTAATGCTGTTTGGAAAAGAGGTATGCAAATTATTAAAAACACATCAAATGCGCTATTAGACAACAACAAGTCTCTAGATATAATTTTCAGGGCATTATTTTATGGGAGCAAGTTAATTTTAGCAGTTCTGGATTTCTACCACTCTTCTCACTTTTGCGAATATGACAAGGACCACATATGGAACAGAAGGCAGCCTAGCAACCATACAGGCAGCCCAATGTGACTCTACAGGTCATGCACTAATTCCTCACTTGCTCACACAAGTTCAGAGCTCTCCTAATGTCTTTTACACTTAATTTTCTAGGCCCCCTTAAGGCCTTGTTATTATCAACTGCCATAAAATTATTTGTTCAATGACTAAATTATACACAATATCGCCAAGAAAACAAGTCTTAAAAGTCATATATAATTACCATAAAGGGCTCAAACCTTCTGTAAATCAATAATTTCCATTTAAAGCTTTTTTTACCTAGTCTCTGCAATGTTGGTAGCAATTACTATTTTCCGAACACCAGGAGGGGTTCTTTTAAACACCTGTAAGAAAAAATATATTAAAATCCTAAGAGCATGGTAATTTCTGATATGTTATTTTTATAATTAGTAATTACTTCAGATAGTGTTAATGTTTAGCATTGTGTTCAGTCAGTCATATGAATTCATTATATTTATAACATATACATACATCATTCTCAATACTAGAAAAATTATTTGGTAAATCAGCTCTTATGGAAACCAAAATCTTACTACAAAGATTTCAAATAAAACAGGACTATTTAAATGTACAGCATATTGTTTAATAAAGGCAAGAAGCCATAAGGTAGAGAAGTTTCATTTAGAATAAGAAACGTAAGAATAAATTTACAAGGTTGTTACACCAACCAATGAGCAAGATGTTCAACTCACCAGTATGGATGTCAGCTGGCTGTACGACTGTATACTAACTTGCAATTAGAGTGGAAGAAAAACAAAAAATGCAAACTTCTTCAAATACTAAATCCTACAAATAATCTACCTCTGACAGTATAACCAGAGTAGAAAGAAAACACATAGTCAGGACCACTAGCTACAATGAAAAATATACAGACAACACTAATTTATAAAATTAGTATAGACAGAAGAAAATATTGTTTCCTAGCCTAGTCCAACTTACCCAGCAAAGGAACACACACACTTCACTACATTAGGAGGGGTAAAGACTGAAGTACCTACCACTGGACACTCTTCTGTCCAGTTTTTGGAATCAAGAGTTCATTCTTTCCCTTTCTCTCTTCCCTCAGATATGTACTCTGTCTCTAATTCAGCTGGGTGAGTGTTACCGAGACTAAAGTGCCAGCAAACAAAGTATTTTAAAGTTATTTTTTTTTTCCCTACAAAAAGAGAAGTACTGAAAAAACTAGGAGGAAAAAAAGACAGATTTTCCGAATCATTTCAATTTTCCAGGGCCTGAAAACACTATAATCCAGTATAATTTTTAGCGGTATTCTTTTTTTTCAGGAAATACAAACAAGTTAGCAGTGAAACTAATTCCTCAAACTTCTACCTAATATTAAAAACATTAATTTGATTTGTAGATTACCCTTTGCTAGTGAAAGTTTTGTCTAATTATCCCATGATGATGCATTTGCAAAGATTCTCAAGGAAGTATTTTTTATATGGATTACTATTTTAAAATGCTCCTTACAAAATAAAGCATGCAATAAGCAGACTTTAAATATTGCTTTAAAATTTGAAAGGCAGATAAAAAATAAATTTAACATACCTGTGTCTGATTTACTGTAGGCATCAATGAGTGTAAAGGTATAATAATAAACTTATCTGAAAACCAAAGTACATTAATCTTTAAGATAAAGAAATTAAGAAAATGTCTATTAAAATAAAATAATGAAACCAGATGTTGAGCCACATAATTTTTAATTTATACTTAATTTTTATTTCTGTGATCAAAACAACTTAGTTTTTTCTATTTTCCAAAAATTAGTTTTCTGACGACTCTAATTTCAGTCAACATTTATCTTGTTTATTTTATTTATACTGATAAACACTTTTTCAAATTACAGAATGCTGTTAAGTCGAGAGTAAGCTGGGTGCAGTGATGCGTGCCTAGGTCACAACCACTTGGAAGGACAGGGAAGAAGACTCACAAGCTTGAGCGTAGCCTGGGCAACTTAATAAGATCCTGTCTCAAAATAAAAAATAAAGAAGGCTGAAGATGTAGCTCGGCAGTAGGGTATGTATGGTTGGGGTCCTGAGCTCAATCTCCAAACTGTCAACAAAACAAGAAAAAGTAGGGGACAATCTTTTCTAACTCCATACTTAACAACTGATTAAATTCCCACTAGAAGTAGAAAAAGGGAAGATTTCCAACTGCCAACATGTAACTTTGAGAACTCAATTTCATTAAATTTAGTGAAAGCAGTAAAATTCTTCATAATGCTATTTTAACTAAAGAGCTTCACTATGTACCCTACAATTTCATTTGGGACTCAAAACTTTTAGAGCAGGCCTGACTTAAAAGCAAAAATAAATTAAAAATAAATAAACAAACTGAGCTCATTACCACTAAATTCCTACTCTGAGGTAGCTGCAGAAATGAAATTTCTTCCCACAGAAAAAGAAACAACAAAACCCTACATATTCAAATATTATGCTTGGATTTATAATAAAACACAGATGTATTACCTGATTTAAACATTACTTCTGACATCAAGAGATCGTGTAAAGTGCTTATATTGTCCCAACCTGGTAGAAAGACGAGTATTGCACCATCCTATACAAAGAGAAAATAGTTATTATAAGAGATCACATAAATAAAACATAGAGTAAAATTCTGTATATACATATCTTCATTAAAACACTAGTTTTGGATAATTTATTTACTACCTAAAAAAAAAACCACACAAGCTCATTTTAAAAACAACAGATTTGTAATCCAGAGATTGTTTTTGCCTCAAGTTATCTTTATATAAGTCCAGTGCCCAACCAAGTCTTTTGAGATTATTTCTAAGAACAATTTCTTCAATATAATTTGTCATATATTTTTAAGCAGTTAGATGTTTTTGATGATCTTGATACATTAATAAAATTAACTTTGTGTTACTTGAAGAAAAATAAATAAAACCAACCTCTTCTTCTAAAACAATATGTCGGATAAGGGCAGCAATCAAGTTCAGATCAACTTTATCATCATCCATCTTTTCCAAAACATCTACAGTATGTGTAGAGTACCTACCAAGTTAAACAGAAAAGCCAGGAAACACTTAATAAAGTCTTCTTTGGTTTAATTTTCTACAGAAGCTTATAATGAACTTAATCTGTAAACAGAGAAACAATCTATATAAACGAAGAGAACTGCTGTTGTAATCAATGCATGCAAAACACAAATTAACATTTAGCTGAACACTCACAATGTTGATCTTCATACACATACAAAACTCAAAAAGAAAAATCTCACTTTTTGTTTTAATCATTCAACACTGCACTCTCACCTTCAAACTTACCTTCTTCGCAGTCCTCTCACATAATCGGGCCAGCGTTCTTTATAGATTGCTTCCTTTTCTTCTTTTTCTGGTCTGCTTACACGGCCTTGCATGAAACACCTCTTAAATTGGGATCTGCGTTCTTTTTGTTCTGGAGCGTATCTAAAATAAAAAAATCCATAAATTTCTTTTGTGAAACTCAGATGTTAGTCTAGTAACTTTTTATACTGAGAATTTTTTTAAAAAAGAGTTGAAAGGACATTTTCAACAAACTCTCCTGTGACTGCTGTTCAAAATGTCAACTTATTTGTAAGTGTTCATCAATACATAAAAGTTGACATTACAGATAAAAATTATTCTTCCCTACTCATATATAATCCCTTAGATCAAGGGTAAAGAACTTTCTTTGGACCATGAGCCATTTGGATATTCAGGGTATCATTTATAGGCTACATAAAACCATCATAAAACTTAAGTCTGCCATACTGATAAAATTGCCTCTCTTAGGCAAGGCTTTTGCAGGGCCAGACATTCCTCATCCCTACTTTAGGCAATCTTTAGCAAGTTAAAATAAGTAATGCTACATTAATTTAAAGGTTGCTCGAAAACAAGAGTTAACATTAATACAAGTCCAAAGTACAGATAATGACAGTCTACTAGGACTCGTACTGTTAAAAAAAAAAGGACTTTTATCCAAATGTGACTGCACATAGAATTCCGTGAGGGCACTTATAAAATATAGACTCCTAAGTCCTTTAATTTGGACTCAAGTCTGTTACTCTTTTTCCTTAGTGATCCCAGGAAACCCAGAGAGTACATCCATTGACCTACACATCCTGCTGGGGACAAATGCAGTTCTCTTTAGTCACACAGGTATACCTAAAGATAGATGCAAATTAGCATTCATGTCTTTGTCAGTTTAACACTATGGAGATGCCATCGTGCTATAGTGACTGCTGAAAATGCAGAGCACCCCTGTCTTTCTTTCCATTAGGAGTTATGTAAAACACTGGGATGAGGAGGAGAGGAAAAGAAAAACTCCCCTTACTTCAGCCATAAAGCCTCTCAGAGTAACCCAAGAGGACAGCGCCAGATGGAATACAACAGTGCACACAGCACGAGCTTTGGGATCAGATGGGCTCCAAATGGAGGCCTGGCTCTGCCACTGGCTAGTCACATGACCAAGCACAGGTATTACACCGCAAGACTTGTCTTACTTCAACAATACCCTTAGCACTAAGAATGGAAAAAAAATAATATTGCTACAGCATAGTGCTTACAACACATAAAGTACACACCAAAAAGTGTTAATCCCCTTCTGAATTCAGCAGCTGTGACCCAAAGTGTTATTTCCCTTCTGAATTCTGAATTCCCTAAGTCCTCCATACATATAGAGATACCAGCTTGAGGGAGAATAGCTTGAGAATGGTTCCAATAAGTAGGACGCACAAATTGGCTCCTTTCCTAACAATGCCAAAAATCAAAGTAACCTTCAACCATTCGCAAGACCCAAATCCATTTCCTCTGGCCCCAGTATTAATCTGGTCCTAGTGTTTCTTTCCTACTTCCTCTGTGCCCTTCCTCAGGAAAAAGGCAAAGCTGAGGAGTTCTAATGAAAGTCTTTAAGAACCACTGTTCAGCTTCCCCTCGAAAGCTGGTTAGGAAATGGAACACAGATGTTATCATCTTCGTTGCTTTAAGAGACCCCTAACTGTAGTTCCTTGCACCTTCTCCTGCCTTTTAGGAAGCATAAGAAAACATTTATCTCTAAGGAACTTAAACCTGTTGATTCCCAAAACTTTATTTTCATTATCATTAAACTGTTGCTTATGATTCTTTTTCAAAGTAAATGCCAAATTAGCCATAGTAAGAGCTGGGGTGTACGGCAGAAAGTGAGGCTAGGAAAGGAAACATACAGAAAGCGCATGGTTACTGACGAAGAAACAAAGCACCGAAGACAATTAACTAGGTTCCACCTCTCACTTTTAGCATGTTCCATTTTCCCTGAAATACATTCCTCTCCTTTCTCTCACTGTTTTCCTGACTTGCCCAGTCACCTATGATGGACAATTTACAATATGCTCTTTGTTCCCTCCAAACCTTATAAATGTTATAGCTCTGTCATAAATTTTAACAGTGTACACCAAGTCTTTATCTAAGACCCTAGCATACTGCAAGACATAAAGCTTAACAAGTATCTGTGCAAATGAGAAACACACACACACCTCTCACAATTAGTGTTTCTAAACCTATCAATTATACATTGAGTTGTTTAACTGTAGGGCAGGCATGGTGCTACAGGGATGAACAAGATAAAAATCTCTGACCTTAAAAAGTTTAAATTGAGTGCAAAAAGTTAGTATAAAGAGATACATTAGATAGCGAGGTGTTATAAAAGATAAAAGTGTTTTAGGTAATGAAGTTGCTGTTTTTCTTTAATCAGCAACTTACTGATGAAAGGAAGGAGGTGGCGGCAAACAGAAGCCTCCAAAAAGAAAATAACATAGCAAAACCCAAAAACATGAATGACAGGGTGTAGTATGGCCTATTAGGGAATGGCACGCTCAACATGGCAAGCCATGTGTTTCACGACAGACAAGTGATGCTGGCAAGCAGAATGAGCTTGACCAAGGATCGGGAAGACAATTTAAGAAACTTGGGACTGTGCTTTTCCTAACCTTTTTCCCTTTGAGGATTAAAAACATAATTTTATATAGCCTGCTGAAGGACAAGGATATACAGAAGTCAGTGTCTATCATGCTGAGGAGATCAATTAACTTGAGAATAACAGCTGAGGTAATCTACTATATGCTATGACAAACCAATAAAGGCTCTTAAATAGTATTTCACACAGACATCCCATATGTAAAGAGTTTACTAAAAGTGAGCTCATGTGATCAGATTTGTTTTGCACAAGAAAAGAATAGCAACAAACCAACTAACAAGCCCTATTATATCTGCGCAGGTTAGACAAGAACAGAATGGGTATGGAATGTTCAAGGGTTGTCAGAGTGGGAAGGCTGGGAGTACAAAATGACTTATCAAGTCAACAGCTTACCCCAAGTCATTCTGCATACTTTATAAACACATGACTTTTATAGGTCAGAAAATTATATATAAGATAGTACCATTAACCACTTTAAGATATACTTGACAAGTCCCATTGTTTCATTTTGTTTTTATTAGTGGGGGATTATTAGGATCAAATAAAGACAATGATTTTGGCTTGAAATGTTAGGTTTCAGCTGGAATGCTGCCGAGTAAAAACACAAGTTTAGTGTTCAGCAAGAACACTAAACATTCGTTCTTGAAGCCGACTGTGAAAATATACAATTACAATCATGGAAATGGGTAAGAGTATACATTGAAAACAATTTTTAAATGACAGATTTTATTTACCTACATATTCTGAAAAGTTTTCTGCATTCAATATTGTATAGGATGAAATCATATTTAAAGTGTCTGCAACGGAAGTTGCAAAGGTGAATGAAAATCAAATAGGAAAACCAGGAGAGGTTCAAAGAGTAAAGACAGAAGGCATCACACTCTGCTGACCAAGGATCTTTAAAAACTAGTGATCCCTGGAAACCAACACAAACTTCCAAATTTTTTAAAACATCTGGTAACAGGTAATTTTGATATGTAGACAAGTTTAAAATTCCCAGGCTCTACAAAAAAAAAAAAAGTTTTGGAAGTATGTAATACTGATTTTCTATGTCTAACAGTCTGGCATAAGAAAGGGGACATATCAGCAGTTTTTGAATATCTTTTATTTCTTAATATTCACTTACCCTATTTTTTCTATTATATCTTCCAGAAGATATTCCACAACCGGAAAAGTAAAACCAGGTATATGTATCATTGGACAGTTACCTATCAAGACAGATAAAACATAAACTTGTCCTCAAATGCTAAAAAAAAAAAAAAATCAACACATTATAAACAAAGCAAAGACTTGGTTAATATTCTAAACTTTAGAAAATGGTCCTATAGTCCAGTTCCCCTTTATTTTTCCATATCTAACAAAAGGCGGCAAGTTCATTTTTATTCAACATTTTACTTCTGCACACCTCACAGTTCTACAAAGTAACACAGAATATGAAGAAACAGAGTTCATTTAAGGTGAGCTAAACATCTAGTGAAGTCTACTTCCTCTTCATCGTAAATAAAGATGACATCACATCAGAATCCAGATTTTACTAAAATCTAGAGAAGAAGCATCACTTTTGATGGTACTTAGAACTAAGGAAAAAACACGACCTAATCAAATATTAAATTTTATTATTTCAAAATTACTAATTTACAAATTGCGTTGGCATTCTTATTTAAATGCTTTGCATATTTCATAACATGCAAAGCAGAAGCACACAGTATACATAAAGGCCAAAGAGATCAAAGCATTGGGTACTATCACTGCTCTGCCTCTAACCTGTAATAAAACTTGTGGAAGTTATCAATGCTAGCTTTAGAGGTTTCAATAATATTAAAAAGAGAAGAGACATGACTTGCTGTGCCTAATCTCATAACGCCTTAAGTAAGGATTAATCGGAATGTACCTTAAAGTATTTTTGAAGCAGGAAACAAGAATATTTATAAATATATATCAACTTAATTCCCTTCTTTTCTTCCTCCTCTGACACAATCAGAGGCAGGAGAGACACTGAGGCACAATTTTATAAGAAAATATTTTGCAGCTATTCAAGACTACCTAGTTTCAAGTTTTCATGTTTTGTAGTTAATTATGCAACCTTGAACTAGTTACTTCACTATTCAAAGGCTGCTTTCTCATTCGTAAAAATGAGAGTAATAATAGTACCTACCTCACAAGGTTTTATGAGGCAATGTGCCAAATACAATATGAAGGCATTCCATAAGTGGCCACTAGTATTAGTATGACCATCTATCTAGCCTGTGACCATATATAAAATTCACAGAATCACAAAAAGATGTTTATAAAATTATTTAAATATGTGGTTTGACTTCAACGATGCCACCTCAATCGTCTGGTGACAGTATCAAGAAGCTACTTGTCTTCACTATGAGGAGAGATGATGTCACTATTTAAAAATCGGCCCAATTCTCCAATCTAGAAAATTAAAATTACTAAACATTTATTTTGACTACTCTACACTTATTATTAGCTTTTTAAAAAGTTAAATGGTGGTTTTCTGGTACCTTTTCTAATGTAATAATCAAATTTTACTCACCAAAATATTCTGAAAATTTTTCAGCATTCAATGTTGCACTCATCAATATTACTTTCAGGTCAGAACGAGAACTGAGGAGATCTTTAATAACAGTCATTAAAACATCTGACTGTAGGTTTCTTTCATGAATTTCATCAAGTACTATATGACTAACACTGGACAAATGCCTAAAACAGAAGTATCAAGTACACAAGTGAGTATAAAATAAGTCATTTTTAACAGCTCAACAAAATTCTATTTCCTAATTACATGTTTTAAAAATAATTTCTAATTCTTGAATTGAAACATACTCACGGGTCAGACTGGAGCCACTGCAGGATGATCCCTGTTGTACAGTATAAGATAGAGCCCTGTTTCCTTGGCAACCGGCTGTGAATGGAAGGCATGAGTTAAAAATTCTTTTCCTTTCTTCTAACAATTTACTAAATATTACAAAAGTTCATGCAAAAATCTTCACACTTAACTTCTTAGTTACAACTGTTCATTCAAATGGATAAAAGAATTTTTGAGCTCTAGCAAATGACTAAAGAAGGTCAGTGGAAATGAATGGGGAGTGAGTTAAAGGTACAAAACCAGTCAGGTCAGCAGGGGGCAGGCAGGTGACACGCACGGTACATGACACTGACTTCCTTGAAGGTGCAGTGATCATGATCTACTACTACAAAGTTATTTTTCTAATCATTCCATAATGCAGAAGTAAAACTTAAAAAGGCAATTTAGGGGTTAAAAGATAAGTCTGGTGGCAAGACATCTATGGTAGGGTTGCTTGAAATGTTAACTCTAATAATAACCAGTATAAAAACAGTAATAAATCATTCCTTTTTAAAAATCTTTAGTTTCAAAGTTTTACTAAAATCTACTATATACAAGAAATGAATTTTCTTTACCTCTGTAGGCGAATTTGGTATCCAGTACTATTACCACCACCACAAGATTCGGCTCTTTCTGCAGCCACTCTCTCTGCAACCTTTAATTTAAATAAAATAAAGTTACAAAAAAAGTGATTTAGGACAAATATTCTAAATATTCACGAAAAGCTGGAAAAACTGAAAAGTAGCTTTTCAGACTTCCAGATAAGTCATCTAAAGCTGTGTGGGCCTTTCTTAAGAATTACACACTACTGCTTCTACGCTTACCTTTCATTGACTCTTGTAAGTTTTTCAGGACAAATTCTTTCTCACCAGTACTTTCAAGGTGCCTTTTTATACAATTCTTTCACTAATTCCTACCTTTCTTTTTAACTGTTCTACTACAGCTGATCAACATGATATGAGGTTAAAAGCAGAGACTGATAATTGCTCTATTTCAGAAATAAACTTTCCATTCAGGAAATCCAGAATACACGAATCAGATCACATTAACATGTACAAATTCCAATATAACACTTTTATAATTTATATAATGTACAAATAGCGCACAGGTTTATATAAATTATATATTTTAATTAGCATTTTATATTATGTATATTATGCCATTTATTAATAAAATGATACTTAACCCTAGCAATATATGTCTCAACAAATTTTTTCACCTTTCTGCGATCTTAGACATTTCACCCACAAAAGAGTTAAAGATTAAACATACACTTGAACATACACTGTATGTAGGTAAAAATTTATGGTGTATCTACCCCCAAATAATGCTACAGTAAATAAATGGTAATAGAATTCCTAACCAAAGACTCTGTATCACTCAGATATGTAATTAAACAGCACTATTATAAAACAAAAACAATCCTGTATCTTTATAATTTGAATTTACACAGAGAATTAAACAATATATTGTTATAAATTACTATACTCATTGAATGTTATAAGAAATCCTAAAGATCTTTATGGAATATATAAACTTAGAACATCTAATTAAAATTATTTGTAAAACATGTACTTTTAATTATCATGTGTGCTTATCTTCTTAAAATCTTGACTTATTCAGCTTAGGTGTCTTAGGTCCAACTTAGGCAAACAACCCCAAAAATACTAAAGAGGCCTTATTTTTCCAAATGACAAACTTTCTCTTCTGAAGTAGCTTCTTTTACAGAACACTGCCTAAAAGACTGCGGGCTTAGATCAATGATCAGAGTATCTGCCTAGCAAATGCAAAGCCCACAGTTCAGCCTTGCAGTACCACACACTTGCTGTAATCCCAGCATACCTGTTATCGCAGCACTCAGGATGCTGACAAAGGTGGTTGCACTGAGTTCTAGGCCTGCCTGGGCTACACAATGAGTTCAAATTAGCCTGGACTATAGAGCAAGACAGTCTCAAAAAGACAAAAAACAAACAACAACAACAAAAAAACCCAAAACACTATTTAACTACTGAAATGTAGTTTAAAAAACAGTAAGGCTTGCCACTTTCACCACTATTCAGTGTACTTACTTCTATGCTAACAAACCAGAATTGAGCACAATACTGAATAAACCCAATGGCAACATTTAAAGCATTTAATGAAGAGTATTTGGAGCTTGTCATTTATTCTATAAACACTGTAATGATTTTTCTTTCTTCTGGATTTAAATGGCAATTTTCTTGGATTAGTAATTTATCATCAATTAATAAACAGGTATTACTTGTGAGAGAGGGGTCACCAATCTTTGGCCTTAACTGCCAAGTATCTGTCAAATACTTCCTCTCAACACTAAGTCCTAAATAGACAGAAGAATGTTTGAAACATTACAAAATGACTAAGTTTTAGCAAAATTACTCAGAACAAGTAATTAAAGAGAGATTTTATCTTTTTTTTTAAGTTGAGAGCGTACTTACTGAAATGGCACTGATTCTTCTTGGCTGAGTGCAAACTATCCTGCATGCAGATCCTCTTCCTCTTTCAATGTAGCTATCCAAAATGAACTGGGTAACCTGAGTGGTTTTTCCACAACCAGTTTCACCACTTATTACAGTTACCTGGTGATTATCGATTAAATTCACCAATTCCTATTTCAAAGGGAAAAACAGGGACTATCATTTGCTAAGTCTGAAAGGTATGATTCATAATTCCACCCCAGTAAAGTAAATACTTTCAACAAATATAACAGTGCCAGTTAAATTCTGCTATCTATAATGCCAACAATTTGGGAGCCTCAATTACTAATTTTCAAGAGATAAGTAGCACCAAATTTTAAAGCAGAGACAAGGCTCTGTGAAAGAAAACCATCTTGACAAGAACAGACTCTCTTAATTCCATGCGTAAGTATTAATATTTAAAAGAATAGCAAAGCACAATAGCAAACCTCTGCCTTTGACTGCCAGGAAAGTTTTATACACTGTTTCAGGAAACAGTGTAACTTAGTTTAAGATTACTGGCTTTCAAATAAAGATACCTTTTTAAATATTTAAATGAAATGAGTAAACTTTAGGTATCTGCAATGGAAAAGATATTCCCTCCTAAAAATGTTATATACAAACATTTCTAGTATTAATCAAACCATTCTACTGCTTCAAAGGTTATAACGGATTATATTTTATCTACAAAGTAAGTGCACTTTAAAACTTACATTTAAAGACTCTTCATCTATTATAATACTGTGTACATAAAAAACAGGTTCAAATTTAATTACTAAAATCACAGCTGGTAAACAGTGAGCCTTCCATATCCATGGGTTCTACATCTCTGTACTTAGCCAACCAAAGATGTAAAGTATTTGGAGAAATACCTGCACTTGCACTGAACTCTTTTTGGTCCTTTCTTCTAAACAATACACTATAACAACTTTCTACATTTTGTTAGGTATTACAGTATTGTGGCTTGGATCTGGAGTGTCCCCCAAAAACTTCATGTACCCACGGATACTGTGTACTGTTGGGAGGTAGGACCTGGCTGGAAGGGGCAGATGCTTGGGGCTTGACCTGGAGGACTGTGTGTTGGTTCCACCCCTCCTCTTGGACTTGTCTCTTTTCTGTCACACTACAAGGATTTGTCTCTGAAGCTCTGGCTCTAGCCATGTCGCCACCCCGTGATTTTACCACTTCCAAGCTGCCTACCTATGAATGCACTGAGTCCTTTGAAACTGTGAGCTAAAGCAAATCTTTCCTCCCTTAAGTTGTGGGTGTCAGGTATTTTGTCCAAGCAATGAAAAAGTACCTAAGGAAAACAAAGATCTAGTGATTTAAAATATAAATATACAAAGGGATGTATGTAGACTATACACAGGGTTATACAATTTTAGATAAAGGATACAAGCATTTAAGGAGTTTGGTTTCCACAGAAGGTAGGGTCCTGTAACCAATCCTCCATAGATACCAAGGAACAACTGTATGAGGAGTGGGATATAATTCATTCAACAAATATTTACTGGATATCAATATACAGCTAAGCACTATTCTGAGTTGAGAGATACAAACAAAATAGGCTCTATCCTCAAGAACCTCCACTGAACTACAAAGGGCAAAGAGAGACAATAGATGGTAATAAGTATTTTGAAAGCAAAGAAAAAAAAAAGAAAAAGAAAGTTGGGAGGACAGAGAAAGGTGAAGAACTCTAGGGTAATTGTGTGTGGTAGTCTAACAAATTAGTTAAAGCACTGTATTTTAGTAGTGCCCCAATTTTAATTAATGCATTTGGTCTTGCATTAAGAGCAGAGCATCCAAAGTAAGTTATATAGGAAAAGTGTATTGTCTAAACTTCAAAGATTTCAATTATAGACATAAATATAAAAAAACTAAAAAATTAATATCATGATTATTTTTTCCCTTTTCCTCTTCAACAATTCAAAAATAAATTAACTGCCTTCAGGAAAAGAGTCATTAACTTGCTTTTCTTTTCAACACAAACCTTTTTCTCAAAAAGTATCTATCAATTTAATTAAATAATATAAAGCATTATTACCTTTTGCATTCCATATGAAGGCAGCTTTTTCCTGAAGTGCTAAAATGTAAAAGAAAGTTTTTAATTTTCCCAAAATAATCAAATTCTAATTGCAACAACCAAAATATTTATCATGGTTAAATGTTAAAACCAAAAGTATTCTTTTAGCTTGCATAAAATATCAAGGTTTAAAAAAATTCTTATGAAAAAGAATTTTGTTTCTAAGACAATCATAAACAGAACTCTTAATACATCTAGCAGAACAGACAATTCTTCGAAGTCAGTGAAAATAAAATGAAATCTCATCTATCATCTAAAAGTTTTATAATAATCTCTAAGGATTTTTGTTGATTCCACACGTTCATCTTAGATTTGATTTCAACCTCACGTTCTTTTCCCTGATCATCAGTATACCATCTTAGTAAGGCAGCAGGCAATGAAGCAGAGTAAAGACTACTTCGGCATACTTGCCTTGGATTGTAAGGGGAAAGTTCACAGCCAATCGTTTTGGAACTATGACCTCAGTGGAGCCAAGCTTGGGGCATGAAAGTCTCGACAATTTTATCTTATAGGGTTGCCACAAGAGCTCAATGAAAAACCTTTATATAAAAAGCAAGCAGCAGTTTCTGACACATAAAAGCCATCTGAATAAATTATAATGTGTTGGATAGCAACTAGAATAATAAAAAAGGAGGTCAACTCTTCACTTTCTTTTATTTACACAAAGACTTCTTGCTCTTTTGAAAACTTTTATGGAACATTATATCCACAGTACCTAAAGCCACTAAGTAGTAGTAGGGTTGGCATTCAGCTAGGTATATTAAATGACAAATATATTTTCAGCAGCACATAAATAAGCATTCAAATTTTCTTTATTGAAAAAAAACTCAATTAAAAAATGAAACAAAATAAATTTTAAAATTAAAACAAAAAACAATATAAATTATTGGTAAGTGATTAAAATATAAAATATACATAAAATAAAATCTAGTACTTCTATAAAATTAAATATAAAGAATAAAATCTGAACTATCCTAGGCAATCTAGCCCATCACTGCCATACTTTTCAGTCAGGAAACTGCTATTAGTCCCATAAAATGACAACTCAATGTGATGACTTAAAATGAATTTCAGTGTTTAAAATAAAAGTTATCAGATTTTTATAATTATTTTGTAGTAACTTTTAAATTATTCAAAAACAACTTCTTAATATCTAAAAATATTAACACCCTATGTCATCAAGTGTAACCAACTTAATATAAGTACGTTTATATTTCAAATTAGGATTACTCATATTTCCTCTATATTATAAATACTGCTAAGATTCAAAAATTCTTTCCCTAGGCAACCAAATCTTCTATTTCTAATTTCTGGCTATAATTAAAATAAATAATAATGTGATTATTTATAAGCTGTGTGAGAACAGGAAATGTTTTATTATTCTTCAGAAAACAAAGCATGATAACTGGTACCTAGAAGTAGAAAATTAATACATATTATATAAACTATAACAAAAAATACTATGAAAACCAAAAAGGATTAAAAAGTTGAGTTCTTAAATACACTTAAATTTTAGTACACATGAAGCATTTACAACAGTGTCTGGGAAACGGTAATAGACTGTACGTTTTTGAATCAGACCAGTTATTTATCTCCATCCACCGTAAAGCACAGAGGACAGTAACCAATTCTTATCGCTGAGGCTGTAAAAGCGGCTTTTCTCTTGGCCACAGGATTCTAAATAAATGCATCAAAATCTCCACTTTTAGATCATACATTCACTGGAACCAAAGTGCTATAAAATGTGGCCGCCAGACAAACCCAGTTCAACTGTTCCTTCATCTGCTCTAATGGGGAAATCCAAGTCTTAAGGGTGGCAGCCAATAGTCTGATGCAACGTTCTGTTTTTCTCAAAAATGGCATTATGTATTCACACAGAGAGACATGGCCCTCAACACTTCCTCAGGATTTTCTCTTAAATTAGACACATACACATTCATGTGCACACTCACTAAACATAGCACTCTTTGTCTTAACTGGAAGGGACCTTAAAATATCTTAGCTAACATTAGAAAGAAGATTCTAGAATACTTAAAATCCTGTGTTAAAATGTTGGTGAATGTACAAGTTCACACAATTTTTGAAAGACTTAATTTTGTATCTATAAAAGGAAAGAGACAGATTACACAATCTGGGAGAAACTTTACAATTCTATCTAAACTTTCAGGACATCTTACTCACCTGGCTAGAAAAGTTAGAGCATATTATTTTCATTGACATTACCATTTCTCAAATATTTCTTCTGCCTACAGAAGCTACAGTGGATGAGGCAAAGTACTGCAGTTTATATTTCCTATTCATTTCCATTCTCATGTTTTTAACTACTCAAAAAGAAAAATATTCCTGCTGATGACACCTTGTTCAGGAATCTCATTAATCTACACCAAACAGCTACTTTTAACCACAAATAGACTTTTTCTCAAGTGTGAGAATGACAATAAAAATTTTCCACATCTTTGTTTTCCATTACCTGCATTTCAATATACTGAGGGTCATTTTTTTTCTTCTGCAAATCTTCCAATAATTTTTGGTCTAAGGTTACATCTGGTTCATTTTCTTGCAAAAGATACTCAGAATCTCTGTCAATATATGACTTGTCTCTGATTCTTAAAGTCCTTTTTTCTTGGTTTATCAATTTCTTTTCCTGATTGTCATGTTTCTTTTCTGAGCTTGATTTGGTCTCAGTAGAAACTTCAGTCCCATATCTATTTTGACAAAAATAAAACAGAGTCAAATGAAGAGCTATTTAAGTCCCAGAACAAAACAATATTCTGCCTTACACATTTCAAAACTGAAGGTTTGTATTCTTTTCTCTATGAGGCAATTATGAAATACACTGAGATTCTTAAAATGAATTTAGATTTTCCTCCCTTTAAATATTCTGAGGAATATATTCCTTCTGGTAGTTAAAAAATAAGAAGTCCAAATAGTAGTCACTGCTCCACATATAGTGGTTTCCCTTTTTTCATTTTCTTGAGCTAGTTATGTGTCACAAATTCATTTTCTTCAGTCACCCTAGAACTACAAATGGAATACTCATTGCAATCCCTGAAATGTTTTTAATCTCTCCTCTAAATGACATAGCTTTTGCAACTTTCCTAAAAGAGCAGCAACATAAATTTGTGCAGGTCCACCTCACATAATATTTTGGAATAAAAGATGATGGGTAAAAAATGTAACTAAATCCATCTAATATCCACATAGACTACTTGTTTCAAACATTCAACTTTTCTATAATACCATCTAAATGCCTTCACTCCAATTTCTTTAAGACTAAATTCTACCTATTAAAAATCCTAATATTATTATTTTTCTAGCCAAAGTTATAAAAGAATTCTCTGCCTATTCATCATAAGAGCACGTTTTGTTTTACCCATGTTCTTCAGGAGCAAACCAGGATATCTGTGCTTCTGATTCCTTATCGTTCTTAGTCTGCACAGAATTCAGCAGCTGCGTAATTTGCTCTTCTCGTTGTTCATCCATGTGGACTATAGCTCTCTGTTTTATGCAAAGGAAAGAGCGTCTTTTATCAACAGAAAAAACCATGCAAAATTGTTAACTAAAATAAAAATAAAGACAAAGGAATATGTTTGACAAGTACATAAAAGCTAACATTAATCCACACTTGCCAACTAGCCTAACACCACTTCCTCGACTTAAGGAATATTAACATTTTTGTACATATCCTTCTAGATTTGTTCCTATGAGGTATCTATAAAATTAAATTTAATTGGCAAATAAACTATATTTGTGTCTATTCCTATGACTGGTTCCCCTATCTCCTACCCTCAGGTATTTAGCACATGTTTTCCTATCTGAGATTTTCAGTTACTCACACTTACATGTTCTGTTTAAAAAAAAAAAATGTTTTGGGTATAATGAATATTTGAAAGTTCTTAAGACTAAACTCTATTTATTAAACAGAATAAACTGGTAAATTAGGAAGGCTGACCTCAGAGGGGATAAATGCAGCAATGGTTTAGAAAATAAAAATAATCAAAACACTATCTCTGGCAAAGATAAAGTCCTTGGTGAGTTATGAAGACTTTTAGAAACTTTAACTATGCATCTAAGAAATAATATCACAAGCCACATAATAAAGAATAAATGCCAAACCTGATTTGCTAGACTTTTTTTGTCTTATAGGTATAGTAAAGACTGGATTTCCAAAATTGAGAGCCCACAACCTTAGGCTCTTTATTACCCAGACTTAAAGTTTGAATGAATGCAAGGATAATGGGTAACAGGTAATGAGTGGTGAAAATAAAAGTCTCTTAGAAAAGTAAAAGTACAATGAAAAGATAAAAGTTAAAAATCTAAGTAAATCTTAGGACTGAATTACTTAAACAGGGATGGGAAAGGTAAAAGGAATTGAAGGCTGGATCCCGAAAGAATAGCAGTTAATGTTAATCATTACCAAAAAATGGTGTAAAATAATGTGGCTTTTGTTCACATGTGGTGGAGGTCAAAAGATAATGTTAAGTTTGACTTTTAGGCAATTAAAATCAACAGTGAATTTTTCTGACTGCTATACTAATTAGGCAGCTGAAAATATGAAATTGGATCTCTGGAGAGTCTATGTTTTACTGAGTAATGACAGAAGTTTTGGAGTGCAAGTTTTTGGAGTGCTTGGCAAAAAGCCAGGGGTTGAAAATACAGAAATACAGGAATTCTCCTAGTTTCAAAAAAAAAAAAAAATCCACCTCTAATGGAAAAATAAGAAGAAACCTTTAACAAGGTCTGGCATTCAAAAGGCTGAGCAGAGTAGGGGGAGTCAATATATGAACACAATCAAATCTCTCCATTCGATAATAATAAAAGGCAAACTAACAACTAACAAAACCCCCTACCTTTACATGTCCCCATCCCTCTATGCTGCTGCCTTATTTTTCTTTTTCTCCAAAGTGAGCTCTTCAAAAAACACTCCATTTCCTCACCTTCCCGTCTCCAACCACTCTACTGCAATAATTTTTACTCCCACAGCTCCACAGAACGGGCTCCTGGGAGTTCGCAATGACTTTGCTGATAGATCTAAGAGGCATGTTCAGCTCTTACTTCACCTCTTGCAGATACCAGTTACCATTTCAGGTACTCTCCCCTCCCTTGAACATTACTGGATTTCAAGAAACACATGTAACTTCTCTTTTCAGGAACCTCTTAGATTCTTCTTACAGCCTTCTCTTCCTCAGCCTGTCCCCTAAATATGTGTTCTACCTTCTACAGCTCACAGGACCTATGGCCAGCAGCACGGAAATCACTGAGAACCTGGTAAAAGCAGACTCTGAAGCCCCAGCCCAGTCCTATACTCTAACCAGGTATCAGGTGACTCCTCTGCACATCTAAGTTACAGAAGTACTGAAATGTGAGTTCTTCTCTCTTTCTCACTGTTCACTCTCCCAGTCCCATTACTATGCAAAGGCTCATAACTGTCAATCACTCATAAATTTAATTTCTCAAAGCGTAAGATCCACCTTGAAATCCTCATCTATATGCCCAGTAACATACTAAACTCACACTGCTCTTAAGAGCCTGTATTCTTTCTCTGACTATCCTGATCCTTATAGAGTCTTAAAAGTGTCATCTATTACCACTTGCTGTTCACATCCCTCCAGAGAAAATATAGCACAAAATCATCTTGAGTCTCACCTCCTAAAATGACTTTAATTTGTCCACTTTCTTCCATGTCCACTGCCAATATCATAACTCAATCTGGCACTTCTCACCTTAATTACTCCAAGAGCTTTTAAGTGGTTTCCCAGCCCCAGGACTGCTTTTCCCCCCAATTCACTCCCTATACTGCTACATGAGTGAAGTTAAAATATTAAAATCTAACCATTTGACTCTTGAATGCTTCGATGGCTTTTTAAAGTTCTTAGAAAATGAATTTCAAGGTGTTACTTATTTGTCTACTCCAGAACTTTTCAAACTGCTGTTTGTGAAATTATATTTAAAAATCATGATCTAAATTAATAAAAGAGGGCAGACAAGTGGAAAAACAAACAAAAACCAGGGCAACATGCAGGTGTAAGTATAGCTTATGAAATTTTTGGTTTAATCATGTTTTGGCTTGGAAATTAAAATGCATTTCCTTTTGTTTCAAGCAGTATACGTCTGAAATTGAAACACACTGCTCCACCTGCATCTCATCATAACCATGGTCTTATCTTTTAGTACCATGAACACGTTTTTCTTGACTTCTATGTTGTGGCACATACTTCTATTTGTCCGAAAGTCCTTTTCAAATTCAAGAACCACAATCCCAAACATACAGACACACGGTTGGTTATCGTTCATGTATCAGTTTAATGATGTCTGTCCAAAATTTTCTATTTGACTACATCCCAGATCCTTCTTACAATTAATTCAGCATTGCATTATCTATAGTCCCTAAGACATGATGACTTTGTAAAGGAAGCATACTACCTATCTGATTAACACCATGCATAAGATAATTGTCTCAGACAAACTAAGTCCTCCAGGAATATTTGTTGAAAGAACAAGCACTTACCAATAAGTCATTAAAATGCTTTCACTTTGTAAGTACAAAGATTATTTTAAAATGTAAAGGCTACAAAAATTGTGACTGAGAGGCAATCATATCAGGCTAAAGACAAAGAAAAAGTTAGTATAAAGCAACTGAAAATATTCTATTCCAAAAAAAAGAAAAGGCTCATTTTATATAGTGGAATCATGTGACACTGAAATAAAAAGCAAAAATAAAGTATGCTTGCAAAGCCATGAGATTGGCACCAGGGCTCAGAAAGAAAATGATATTGAGGGAGACTTGTTATGTTGAAGTCAGAGTACCAAGATTCCCATAAAAACATGCTAAATTTCTATGAACAAGTATTAGAATGAAATGTATTAGATAGAATGCAGTCATGGGGCTTCAGGTCTCCAGTTATGAGGTAGTGGACGGACCAATATTTCCTTCAGACCAATATTTCCTTCAGATCACCTAAAAGACTAGTTAGGTTACTACAGAAAACAAAGCAATGGTTTCAGCTATGATAACTGCTGTAGAGATAAGCAGTTAGATATGGGCTATATTAAAATAGAAGAACTCAGGCACAGTGGTGCATGTCCGCAATCCCAGTACTATGGAAGGTTGAAGCAGAAGGATCACAAGTTTGGGCCCAGTCCGAGCATCTTAAACACTTCCTCAAAATAAAGAATTTTTTTTTAAAAAAAAAAAGGGGGGGTGGGGGATGCTGGAGGAATGGCTCAGCAGTTAAAGGATTGCCTACCAAGTGCTAAGTCAAGCGCTAAGTACCTGAGTTCTGATTCCCAAGCACCACATGTAATCTCAGCACTTGGGAGGCTGAGGCAGGAGGACTGCTGAGAGTCCAAGGCCAGCCTGGGCTTCAGAGTGAGTTCAGGACTTGCCTGGGCTACAAAGCAAGACCCCATCTCAAAAAAGGAAAGAAGAGTTGACAGATTTGCTAAAATGAAAAAGAAGAATCAAAGATATATCCCATTTGCCTGGACAAATTAAATGGTAGGGACATTTACTAAAGTGGCAGTTTGGGGAAGGTAAATGTGATCAAGACTTCTATTACTAATACCCACTGAACAAGTAATTATATCTTTTGTTTGGAAATAATAATGAACAATTTACCTGACTTAACTTTTTATTGCTTAGTGTCCCAATACACTGTAAAACTCTCAGAATATCATATTTGTTACATCCTTATAGTAACATGCATAAGTGCTTTTTGAAACAAGATAAATAAAAGTTGATAAAGTTAATGAGTACATCCTTTACCGTTATGACTCAATTACTCTTCCAATTTCCAATTTCATATGTTTGAATTGTGCTGGGTCAGACTTTCACACAATCAGTTTGTTCAAGTAGTAATTTGGGGCTATCAAAAATTGGTTTGTTTTTTAAATAGAATTTGACTGTCGTGGAGATAAACTGATAAGCTAAAAAAATAATTAAAGGACGTCAGAGGAAAAGAAAGAAATGGTTTAAAAACAATATCCTATGCAGACAACATGCATGGCTGGAAGGTGAGGCTGTATGATCTGAAGTTCAAACCTAACCTGGGCAATTCAGTGAGACCTAATCTCAAAACAAACAAACAAAAAACAAAACAAAAACAAACCCCTCCTTAAAAAAAAAAAAAAAAACTAAGGCTGGAGGAATGGCTCAGCAGTTAAAGCTTAAAGCCCTTGCCTAGCAAGCATAAGGCCCTGAGTCTGATTCCCCAGCACCACATAAAGCTGGGCATGGGGGCACCGCAGGTAATCCCAGCAGGCTGATGCAGGAGGACTGCCATGAGTCCAGGGCCAGTCTGGACTACAGACACCCTGTCGCAAAAACAAACAAACACCGAAAAACTTCCAGGAACACAGCTCAGTGCAAAAGCCCTGGGTTCAAACTCCACAAACAACTAAAAAGACAAAGCAGCCTAAAACATAACATTACAGTTTCTATCGAACATTGAAAAACAGTTCAAAGGCTATATTAAGAAAGCTTGTTTTTCTAATAAAAACAGTCTTTTAAAAATTATAGGCTGCTCAGAAAGCCTATCTCTTTTACTACAGATTTTCAAGTTACAAATCAAACTGACAATCAGCCCAAAAACTGGCCAAGCTGTATCTTCAAGTTTCTTCTCTCTCTAGGATCTTAGGTTTCCATCCTAAAGAGCAGCTGCTAATCAAAGGAAATTTCTTCACCTCAACATGAACACGCCCAAAGATACGGCTTTGTAGTTAATCTTAAGTCAAATAATAAAAGCTGGACTTTCTTTTCTAAATTATGTAGAGTAAACATGGTGCTTGATACTACTGCTCCGCGCAAACCTATCTGCAAAGTAAGAAGTCACTAACTTCGTCCTTACTAAGCAAAGAACTTAGGCAAAAGAGACAATAATATTATGGGAAAGGATGGTTAGAGACACGACAGTGACATCCCTAATAAACTTAATTCCGGCTGGAACCTACATTTACAACTTCTCACGTACTTTACGCACACAGTCAGTATAAATTCTAACAGACGCACAACTAAGTTAAGCTGCATGTAACATGCTACAGAGTAAGTTATAGCATCTAATAATTTTGCACCTGGCTTACAATTCACACAGCACGTGCATCGGCTTAAATAAAGAAAAAAAAAGGGGGGGGGGGTGAAGGCAGCGGGACAGAAAAGAAATCTTATGTGCATCATCCCCTCCGCTATGTTCTCTCAGATTACCTCCCGCCTCTCGGCTTCCTTGTTCTTCTGAGTCTGTTTTTTCGCGTACCACAAACCAATGTCGCGGCCTTTTAAGTGTCCAGGATGCCGACCCCGTCCGCCTCTACCTCCTCCTCCTCCGCCGCCTCGGTTTCCTCCGCGGCCCCCTCCATTTCCCCCAGTAGAGCTGCGAGAACCCCCATCGCGGCCCCAGTTCTGATGGTAGTCACAGCTCATTGTCTGGACCGACTACTAGCAGAGAGAAGCCGCGACTGCGGGAAATGGCGTCCGGGACCGGAAGCGAGTGCATCCACTTCCGTTTTGCTTCCGGAACCCAAAGCGAAAGAGAGGGCGATTTAGCGTCACAAGCAGACGCTTCCGGTGTCGTCACGGCATGACGGGAAACGACCAGCCGCAGAGTTACGAAAGGAGGACCAGCTGAAGGAGCTTGTGTGAGAGTGCGTTAAATCTACCTTGTTTCCGTGGAACGCGTGCGACCCAAAGGTGGACAGGTTTTTTTGTTTTTGTTTTTTTTTTTTAACCTAGGCCTGACAAGTGAGGGAATGACTTTTGAGATTTCTTATTCCTTGCGGTAAAATCCGGAGTTTTCTTCCAAAGAGGCTCTGAAATGTAAAGATAAATTCAAAAAAAAAAAAAAAACCACTTTTCTAACAGTCTCTAAATAAATTTGTAAGCTTTGTTGAAGGCAGGCTGACACCTGTTTCGAAAATATGACTAAGCATAAATGTACTCGGCCTTCTTTAAAGGCTTGTCATTATTTGCTAACTTTGTCTACTACCAAAATTTAGTACAGAGAATGGGGAATGTAAATAATCAGCAATTGAAAATTCATATGTTCATTTGAAGCAATATGTTACTTATTAAGTAAGCCACTGAGTGTTTAGTAAAAGTTGTTCTAGAGTAGTGGAATGATTGGGCCCCACAGGTTTGATATTCACCAGAGGATGTCCAGTTCATTTACACTTTTAATTGGTTTAAAAGTGCAAGAGTTAACTGCACAAGGCAAGTATGGTATGAACTCTGACTTTCACCACCGGAGACTAAAAGTCAGCACCACACTTAAACATTATTACAAAAGCTAGCATATCTCACATTCTTAGGTCCCATGTATGTTTCTGACACTTTGCATCAACTGAACAAATAGTTGAACTACAGAGTAAATTGGACTCAGAACTGATTACTCTTGATAAAGAAAAATGAAAAAAGTCATCAGGAAGAGAAATATTATTCAGAATCATGAAAAATACAAAGAAAAATTGATGGTGAGGCATGAACAAAACAGAGAACAGTTAATTCAGAAGACTAATTGTGAAAAAGATGAAGCTAGTCAGACTACTCTAAAAGAGTCTAAATTGGAGAAAGAAGTTGAGAGAGTTACCAGAAAAAAGTAAACATCTTGAAAATCAAATATCAGAAAGGCTAAGAATTAGGGTTAGTCCATATTGTGGTTTGAATCTGAAATGTTCCCCCAAAAGTCTCATGCAATTGAATGTTGTAGATTGTATATGAAACCATGTGCTATTGGAAGATTGGGGCCTAGACTAGAGGGGTGGATTACAGGCATGTAGATTGGGTCACAGGCATGTAGTGGATCACATCTTCCACACCTGGGCTGATCACTGAGATGAGACCTGGAAAGATATATAAGCTGCTTCCTGCCTTCCTTGGAGAACTAGTCTCAACTTGCAGTTGACTGGGCTTTCTGTTTGTGATGTCATGAGAAGCTACCCCCACCTTTGCCTCTGCCATGTACTTCCATTGCTGCCAGCCTTCCCTGAGTGGATTCTGACCTTCTGAAACTGTGAGCTAGAATAAACCTTTCCTTCCCTGAATTTGTGGATGTCGGGTAATGAGTCACAACAACGAAAAAGTAACTAAGATAGTCTGTAATCATAAAATTAAAATATTGTGATCCAGATTTGTACATGTAATTCTGTTGCCTCATTTTAGTCATTTTCATAAGTAAATGTAACAGTTGGGACATTTTCAGGGGGTAAACACTTTCTAATAGTGTTTCTTATAAACAAAAATATATATTTTTGATCTATAGGGAATTTTTTAAATTTTCAAATGTTTGAGGCTCTTTCATTTTCCTATTTATACATGTTAATTTTTGATTTATTTGCATTTTTATTAAACTCATTTGCTGAATATTACTTGTTTTTGTTCTCTTATTTTATTTTATTTTTTTGAGACAGGGTCTCTCTCTGTGGTCCAGGCTGGTCCTGAATTCACTTCAGAGCCCAGGCTGGCCTTGGACTCAGGGGAATCCTCCTGTCTCAGCCTCCCGAGTGCTGGGATTACAGGCGTGTGCCACCACGCCCCGCTTATGTGGTGCTGGGGAATCGAACTTGGGTACTTAGCGCTTGGCTTACTGCTTGCTCAAGCGCTTTAACTGCTGAGCCATTCCTCTAGCCCTTGTTTTTGTTCTCTTTATATTTAGTATTGTATTAAAGAATATGAAAGCTGCTTCTGCAAATTGATTTTTCTTTTCAGGACAAGGTCTCACTCTATAGTCCATTCTGGTCCTGAACTCAGTATGTAACCCAGGCTAGAAAAACTCACAGCAATTCTGTTGCCTCAGCCACATGAGTGCTGGCTAAATCATAGATTGGGAATATGGGAATACGTAATGTGGTATGTGTGGTTTTTTTCATCAGGTCTTTATTTAGAAACAAAGTGTAGAAGGGTTAAAGCACCCACTGTTTGATGGGGGGGGGTGTCCCAATGACTTACCCCTTTAGCATGTTCTTGTTGGTTCTTATGTATAGTTTTTTTTCAATAGTTGAAAATAATATTTTTAATTTTGCATTTGATATTATGCCTGTGGGTTGTTTTCTGCTTCTATATCTTTGTTGTTAGTGTCTTTTGATTATAAGAGATAGTTTTTAGTATTTTGCTTTTAAAAACCTGTGACAGTATTTTTGAAGGCCAAAAAACATTTTCCAAGAAATTAAAAATAAATGTCATTTTCCATAGATATTCTTCTTCCTTTTCCCCTCTCTCATTAACATGTACAGTGTTGTGTCTTTGTCTACAGTTTCACTTTCTATAGTTTTAGTTGCCCTCAACTGTAATCCAAAAATAGTAAATAAGAAGTTCCAGAAAAAAGAAAGTTACAAGTTTTAAATTGTATACTGTCTTGAGGAGCATGACAAAGTCACAAGCCATTCCATATTGTCCTGCCTGGAATCTAGATCATCCCTTTGTGCAGTATCTCCACATTATATTGGGCCCCTCTTCTGAAATCACTTAGCCCTCTTAATCAGATCAACTTGGTTCCAAGTGCACGTGTTCCTAGGAATTCAAATTTGCTGAAAGAAAGCCATAATGTTCCTCTTTCAAGTTAAAAGGTGAAGAAGAATTCTCCGATTAATAAAAAAATAATAACACTAAGGTTGCTAAAGTGTACAGTCAGAACAAATCTAATAATAAAGTTGTGGAAAAAGAAAAAGAATCCATGCTAATTTTGTGGTTGCACCTGAAACTTTATAAAAGTTATGATTGCATCATGTAATAAGTTGTGAGATCTCATAATGGTCTAGGGAGCCTTCTGATCTTGCAGTTAGTGTCAGGAGTGGGTCAGTCTTGTGTGGACTGACTTTGCAATTGGCCAACCTCTCATAATGTATATGTTTATGTACTTGTTTGTACGTGCTTTTATTCCTAGTATAATCCAAGTACCTAGGACAACTTAATGCATGCACTACTTATCTACTAAATACTAAAATGAAGAAATGAATGACAGTAGCTGAAATGCATGAGTAAGAAATATAAAGAACATTTTTGAAATCCGTTAATATAGAACCATGTTGAGAAACGCTCCCAAATAATACATAGTCAAGTTCTCTTTTATTATATTCTAAGTACGATTGTGATGTTTTCAGTATTGAAAATGAGTTGCCTCGGTCAATTACAACTCTCAGAAGTCTTAGGAATTCTATATTATGCATTTATATTATTAGAGTTACGGGGGTTAAGTGCTTGCAGTTTGTAGGAGTCACCACCAGATGGTGGCATTTTTATTAGGTAACAATTTTTTCAAATACATTGATTTATAAAGAGATAAAATATGCAAAATATGGTACTTATAAATGATAATCATGTAACTATATCTTCCAAGGGTAAAATGTTTGGATATAACACAAGATATCTATGGGGTTATTTTCTATGCCAGAAAAAAATTGTATAAGCAAAATCACTTGAAAGGTTAAATAAAAAATAGACGTGAGCTTTTGCCTTCTTCTCTGAAGAAGCCTTCCAGGCTTATGCACAGCTCAGGTAGGGTTTTCCTGAAACTTTTCTACTATTAACTTGGAGTTTGAAGTGCTCCTATGGGTTACTAATGTGCTGATTGATTGTCAAACTATGCCTTTTAGCTTACTCTAAATGATCACAATATTGCTTCAATACAGGCAAATTTTAGAGTATACCAATTATATATATATATGGCTCAACAGTGAAGTGAAAGAAAACGTAAATATCCTAGTTTGTTTGTTTTGTTTTGTTTCAGTTTCCTCAGCGTTGGTCCAGGTCCAATGGAAAGGAATAGAAAGGCAGTCAGGAAAATGGCTGTGATTGTCTTCCAATCTAATTATTAAGCTTTGATTTCATTATCTTTTCCCCATTCAAAAGATTTCTTTGCATTCAAATCTTTACTATTTTCTTCATTCTTACGATGATTTCATTTCTAATTTTCTTGTTGCTAGATATTGCTGTGTGTGTGTGTGTGTGTGTGTGTGTGTGTGTGTATGTGTCTTTGTGTGTGTGTGTGTGTGTGTGTGTATGGTACTGGAGAGTGGACCCAGGCCTTTTCACTAAGATACATCTCCATTTTTTATTTTGAGGCAGGGTCTTGTTAGTTTATTAAATTGTAAATAAATTTGTGATCTTTCTGCCTCAGTCTCCCAGAGTGCTGGGATTACCTGTCTGTGCTGTTATGTTTGGTTCCAAAAAAGCAATATACCTAAATTTATCAAAGCCTATTCTATACAAAGCATTATTAGAATATTAAATTCAAATTTTCTTTTGTAAAGGCAATGATTTATAACATCAGAATGATTTGCCCGTTTGTCATTGTGTTAAAGTTGCCATTTTGGGGACAATTTCTTAAAATAAACTATATTTTAAATGTGAATATGCATGAATTTGAATATATGTTCTATGCATTGTTTGAGACTTGCTTTACAGATGTTTCTAATGGCATTACATCTGTTCAAACTT
The DNA here is from genome assembly GCA_004027205.1 of Ctenodactylus gundi. NCBI lineage: Eukaryota > Metazoa > Chordata > Mammalia > Rodentia > Ctenodactylidae > Ctenodactylus > Ctenodactylus gundi. The sequence continues at coordinate 79,120 of PVKB01003256.1, read as the reverse complement.
AAGTAATTAAGATAGTACGTCAGCCAAACTTCTGTAATGGGGGATGGAAAGACTTCATGAAGGTAGTTATTTTGAAAATGACTTTTCTTGATGGCAAAAATCACCCTCTGAAGATAAGATACTCTGGAAGCCCATAATAAGGTAATTTAGAATTTTGATTTGACACGAGAAAATAGAAACCAAAATGAACTACTCTCAAAAAGTAACTCTGTAAATAAATATGTGAGTAAGGTGGGAATACAGAAAGTCTAAGGCTATATTAAACATCCATTAAATAATTTTGAAAATAAACATTTAAGTGACACACTTAATGCATGTTTACAGAAAGATTAGAATAAATTAATTTGAGGAAAAATCACCTTATAATTTTTGAAATACACATTACTAATATTTTGACAAGGACACTAGTGCCTTTTGCAGTGCAATGCATTTCTAACTTAATCTTGAAATGTATAACTTATACCTATTTAATAAGTTACATGTTAAATTGGCTCTTCATTTGAGAGAACACATGTCTTTGGGGAAGAAATAAGCATTTTAAATTGCTGACTTTTCTTTATGCTTCAAGGAAAGCTAGGAAAGTTTGAGCCATCTGTAGCCTTAAGGCAGATACTTTAGTTTCAGGTTTAGAGGACTTTTCTCTGCTTTGAGACTTGGTGCTCACCTCTCAAGACAATAATTGGGCAGTCTTCTTAATTTCCATTCAAAAAAGCAAAGCAATTCTTGGAAGAGATGTACAATGAAAACTTTGCTGTATTTTGGATCTTAAAGGCTTCTGTGGTAGAGGCTTGGTGCCCAGAAAGGTGCTAATGAGGAGGATCATAGAACCTTTAGACAGGGTAGTGTAGTGTAAGGTCCTTAGGTCATTGGAGGCATGACCTCAAAGGAGATTCTGGGATTTTGTTCCCTTTATCTTTCTATTGCTCCCTGGGTCACCATCAGTTGGGTGGTTGTGCTCCACCACACATAGGGCCAATATGATCACGTACGGAACCTTTGAAACTATGAGCCAGATAAACCATATTTCTCTTTAGAGCTGATAATCTCAGACATTTGCTATAGTTAGGGAAAACTAGCACAGATCTTTCCCAGTAATCTTTGAGTTAAAATACCTTCTATATCTAATTCTACCTGTACCGTAGGACATACTTGTTTTAAAGGCCATCTTAGCGTACTGAAAAGATGAAAGGAAAACACTACAATTCTGTTTAATGGAAAGCAAAAATGATCTGCAAAGAACCATTTTCATTGTGTAGAAAGGAAGGAAACAGATAGATAGATAGATAGATAGATAGATAGATAGATAGATAGACTAGAGACATGCATATTTCCAGGTTAGGATCTAATTTATCATTTTACACAAGAATGTATTTCCTAGACACCAATATAAAGCTGAAGCAGGAACTAGAATAAACTTGTTTTGCTAACCACATTGAGGCAAGCCTTTTCAAATATAACTTAAAGTTTTGCTACATTTCTTCCATTTCTAATAATGTCTCTCTTCCCGCTAGCAGCAAAGGCTGATATTAGGTAAAGAAACCTGTGCATGCCAATACTATATTCATTTGACAAACAAAGGCAAAACCATTAGGGAAGTAGGCCAAGATTTGATTTAGAAAATATGCCACAAAATATTTTGATAACCACAGTGTGTGATCTTTAGGCAGCACACATAATGCACTTGGTGTTCACGGTGGTTCCAGCTGTTTCACACAACAACAATTAACTTATAAATTGGTAAAGTAAAGCTCCAGGAAATCAAGAAATAAAAGAAAATCAGTGTCAGAAGAAAGGGGCTAGCTGCATACTGCGAAGTTGCAGCGCCATCTCTGCTTGTTAGGCCAGATGATCACGAACCATCCTTGCTTTCTTCCTCCTTTTTCTTATAAGCTTTATTTAACAGCTGGATTTCTTCCTGGTAGCCATCTCTGTCTTGATGTTGTCGTTTACTGTTCTGTCTGTGTGCTTCAACAGTGTCGGGAATGGAGATGTTAATGTCGCCGTCTGGATCAATCGTGGGTAGAAAGAGAGAGTATGAGGCAGTTTCCCCTAAGTCACATGAAACGAATCTGTTTTCTTTGCGCGAGTAGCGGAGTGACGGAGATCGGACTTGCGTGGAGGATTGGCTGATGTTGCTGATAATGGACACGGTGTCCAAGGCCTCTTCGTTGTCACAGATTTCAAGAACCTCCAGGTGAATTTTCACGCTGGTGTCTGCAAATGTGGAGGAAGAATCCTCCGAGTTTGGTTCGTGGCCAACGCTTTTAGATCGGTAGACTTCTATTTTCTTAGACGCTGGAGTTATTTTTTGCCCTTCTGCGCTTACCTCATATGTAGAAAGAGAGAGAGTTTTCCCCGTGGGCGCATGAAGCGATACAGTTCCTTGGAACGCACACAGGGGAATGGCAAGGCCACCACCGGAACGCTGGGGACAAAAAATGAAATGGTTATTATTGAAAACTAGTCTCTGAGCTTGGGACATTTAGAAATCCATTTCATACTTCAGAATGGAAAAAAAAAATTCTATTTCAGATCCATTCCCTCTGGAAACCGATTACAGAGACTGAATTTAAATTCTGCCACCGAAGCATCGAGCTCAGTTTCTCCTAGGTCAAATATAACATCTACATGAGGGCAGTCAGAAATCTTTCTTTGAAGATAAGAGACATATTTCCATATGAAATTTGTGTACTGATGGGAAGCAGTAGATGTTTCCAACGGCCGGATTTAGACCCAAAATTGAATGCATATTTACAGTCTGGAAATGATTTTATAGTTTCATTATATATTCTGTTACATTTATAAGTCTGCATAAATTAGAACAAATGTGAACTGTGTTATCAATGTGCAGTTTTCCTGATTAGTGTACCAGAGAGAATGATAATGTGGAGCCATGACTCAAATGAAGTACAAAGGGAATTTCAACTCTGAGGCTTGAGCATAACTAAAAGGAGCGACATGTCACTAAATCATGCCATAGTGTGCTTTTTTTTCCCTACAGAGAAATCATAGCCATTAAAATGACCCCAACAGAACTCTCTTCCTGAAAGTTTAAATCTTTTTAATTATACTTTATTTTCCCATGGGTACTGAGGATTGATTTTTCAGGGCATTCACACTGAACTATCATCCAACCCTTTCAATTTCTTATTTTGAAATAATTTCTTCTTAAATTGCTAAGTTTTGCCCCAGCTGGTCTCCAAGTTATGATCCTCTTGCCCCAATCTCTCAGTGTACTGTAATTACAGGTGTGTACTACTACATTTTTATATTAAATTTTCATTTTGAACTATAGTTAACACAGAGAGGCGCTTAACAAATGAAAAAATAAAATTGATTCTTATGAAAGTCTACACTTTATTATTTATACATCTTCATAATTTCGATGTTTTTTGTTAACAATTTAGTTCTATAAGGAGATGGTAGCATGCAAAATTTCAGGGAAGCGTTTCTTGAAACTTAAGTTCCTAGACCAGCATAATCACCAATGACTTGATAACTTGTTAGAAATGCAGACTTTTAAGCTGTACCTTAAACTTTCTCAGTTAGAGACTCTGGACATAAAGACCAACAAGCAATCTACAATTAACAAGCCCTCTTTATTTTAACATGGGTGATTCTGTTACGTGGTAAAGTTAGATAAATATTGCTCTACCTAGAGAAATACAATCCAAAAAAAATGAAGAAGGAAAAGGATGTTAAAAGATGCTTTTTATATATGTGCCTGAGAACTAAAAAGCCTGGAGTTTTTAATTACATTTGCTTGAATATGTCTGTCTATCAGGGAAGTTGCCAGAAGGATAAGGGTGTTTTACCAATTCGAAATAATCAGCCTTCTCAGTCTCCCTGGGACCAACCAGTTCAGTTTTAGCATTGAAATTCACACATTCCCAGAAAAACCCTAAGTCCAAGGCAAATTGTGTGTGTGCGTGTGTGTGTGTGTGTGTGTGTGTGTGTGTGTGTGTGTGTGTGTGTGTAGGGGGCTGGCTGGCTGGAACCCTATCCACGAAGGACATTTTGCATGTATATCCAACAAGAATGACTAGAGGGAAGCCAAGTACCAGGTTCCCACTATTGGAGGACAGTTTGAAATCTATTCAGAGAAATTTTCATGTGAGTATGAATCATAAACTTCATGTGAGATTCATTTATGTTCCACTTTTTGTTGAATTTATGGACAAAGAAAAACAAAATCCAGAGTGTGTGGAACATTGTTTCCCCTGTGGAAGTCCTGAATTCGATATACCCATAAGAGATCTAGGAACTTATCTTTGGGGTCTTGAAATTTTGACATCTTGCACAATAAAGTTCAGTTTAGTTTCCTGTGATGGCAAAAGACATCATCAGTTCTGCACATGTGGTATTGGCTGAAGAAAGAACAGCAGGAAGACAACATTTAATTAAATTCATTACTGTTCCAGACCATTATTTGTCAGGGGAAAATGGCCTTTGTTTTTATTTACCTAGTCAGTAAATATTTGCTATACACAATGTCAAGAATCTGAGATTATATTGAGAGGACAGTTTTCAAAGATCTCCCAGAAGATTGGGCAGGAAAGAGAAGTACAGAAGCAAAACTGTCAGCTGGAAGTGTAGTGCTTGAGATGGGAGCCAAATGTAATGGAACCCAAGGGACCTCTGGTGGCAGGCGTCATGAGGGGTGGCACTGGGAATTTGTCTTAAAGATCAAGAAAAAATTTAGTTTTTAAATTCACCTTTTAATCCTCCTTTTTCTTCCTTCCTTCCTTCTTTCCTTCCTTCTCTCTTTCCTGCCTTCCTTCCTTCCTTTCTTCCTTCCCTCTCTCCTTTGCTCCTTCCTTTCTTACTCTGTCTTTATAATATAAAATATAGCATTATAATAAGCAATTGTAGTTCTTTTACATGCATATTGCACTTGTGGATGATAATAGAGACGCAAATGGTAGCATTATATTGTTAAGCCAGGTACCACCCATCCTTTAAATGGCATGACTATCGATGTCATCATTGTTGATAACAGACTTTATAAGTTTTGATTTCTTTGTGATGAATGATGAATTAAAGGACCATCTTGAAAGCTTCCCTTCATGAGAAAACACCATTGCTATGAAAGACAGACACTTCTATTTCTTTTTAAATTAAAATTGACTGAAACATTATTCAAATAGAAATCTGTTATCTACCTCTAGTAATGTGAATTATAGTTTTTTTTTCTGAAAGGTAGTTAGTCTGAAAGCTGAACCCTTCTATGTTATATTTTGTTATAAGAAAGAAGAGACCCACCTCAGTCCTTCAGAAATTCTTTTAATTTTTTTGAAATGGTATACTATAAGCAAAGGGCTATGAAATGTACTAGCTTAAAGCAAAACAAAAAAATGAGAAAACTTAACTATCCACCTGCACCTGTACAGACATGTCTATTGAAAAAGAGCTTTCATTAGAACATCTACATAATTATGCCTTTATATGCACCAACTCATACCACTGATGTACAGTTAATATAAAAGCAAATGAAAAGATGGATTTTGCCCCTGATTTTATATATCCACATAATAATAATTTACCCATGCTAACCTTACTTGCAAATGAACAAACCAAATCTATACAGTTGTCAAATGAAAGCTTATTAAAATTGACATTTGAGAACTGCCTAGTGCCAGAGTTTGACTAAGTATGAAGTCTAATTTTTATGAAATAACACACGAAGTCCTGGGTTACTAAAACCATTTTCTGAATCACTCATTCAAATGGATAGCTTCCATTTGAAAGTCATAGGGACAGAAACAAAGACAATAACAAAAAACTAATGTGATTACAAACGTGTGAAAGACTTTTGAAAGCAGGTATGTTAATGGTAAGAAGTATATGAAAAGTACTGGGCATTACTGTTAGAGAAATACAGGTCAAAACTATAGTGTGATTCCACCTCCTACCTCTTAGGATGACTGCTATCACACACACACACACACACACACACACACACACACACACACACACACACACACACACACACACACAAGGGTGTTTCACCATACAGGCAGGTGCCGGGTGCTCGCAGTAATAGTATTGGGATCATGCACGGTCCACAAGGGCAGAAACAGCTGGGCCCAATCATCTTCCTTGGTGAACACCCAAGGTGGCCGCGCCCAGGATTTCTGGCGGGCACCATCTTAGATATCACCCCCCCCCCACACACACACACACACACAGAACCCAGGAGGTTGAGAAGGATGTATAGACATTGGAATCCTTGTACCCTTTGGTAGGATTGTAAAATGGAGTAGCTGTGACAGAAAATAGCATAGCTTTTTTTTCAAAATATTAAAGCAGGACTACATGATTTAATAATTCCACTTTTCTAGGCCTATACTCAAAACAATTAAAACTAGAATCTTGAATGCCTGTACACTAGTGTTCACAGAAGAATTATTTGCAAAAACCAAATTGTGGAAGCAGCCACATTTCTATTGTTGAATGAAAGGTCAACCAGTATGTGATATTTACATATAATGAAATATTCTTAAAAAGAAAACAAAAACTCTGAAATGTTACAACATGGATGATCTTTTAGGATGTATGCTAAGTGAAACAAGCCAGTCATAAAGAGATGGACACTACGTAACTTCAGCTAGAGCGGGTACTCAGAGTCATCAAAATAAAAAGAAAATAAAATTTTGGCTGAAAGTCAATGAAGAAAGACAGTAGGTGTAGAGTTTCAATTTTACAAGATGAAAGGAATTGTCATCACTTGTGGTGGTGATTGTTGCATAGCAATATAAATGTATTTAATATCACTGAACTGTACATTAAAGAATAATTGAGATAATTTTATGTATGTTTTTCCATTATTTAAAATTAGAGAAAAATCTCCGTGTTACAATAGATTTATATAGAAACATATCTGACAATATACTTAAGTTATCAATTCAAAATTGGCAAGCTAGTTTTAGTCACACAGAATTACCTGTCACTTTGCAGTAACTTAATAATTTTAACTATCTTAATTTATAAATATTTTATGCACAAGCTTGCTTTGGCTATATGGCTCATAAACAACTACAGTTCCATGTGATTCATGATACAATAAACCCAGGTGATTATGAGAACATTGGAAAGGGTCCTTAACCTAGGTAAAGTGAGGATAAGAAGACCCCAGAACCCCCTTAAAATAGGGCTCAATTTTTTACAGATGGTTAGAAATACCTAATGTCAATACACTTATTTAACATTGTTCAAAATATTCTTACTGGGCAAAAATCTAGAGAAAGAAATGAGAAACCCAAATATTGAGTAGGAAGAGACAAGAACATCAGAATTTCCAAATGAAAACGTTGCTTCCCTGAAAACTTCTAGTGAAGCAGTGTAAAAAGGAACTAATTAGGAAATGTATTAATATGACTGAATTCCAGGCAAATACTAAGAAATTCATTGCTGTTACCAATCAAAAACACTATTCAAAACAACCCCATTCAAAATAAAGACAAAATTTTTAAAAAGTGTAAAAACCTTATGAAAAAAACCCCACTGCACTAAAAAAATATGAATAAATGAGAAAAGAAATATTTTTTGCATTGGAAAACTACATTATAAATATAATGATTTTCTTTAACTGATTTAATAGGATTATTGATTTAATAGAATTTTAATAAAATTGCAGTAGAATTTGATTTTGAATCTTAAAAAACTTCCTCTTAAATATTTATTTACAGATTTTTCCTTCTTGTGGAAAAAAATAAGAAAATCTGGAAACGGACTAGGAGGCTAGATTTTCAGATGTAATATAGACAGGTTGTTAATGGCAAGAGGTGACAAATCTATGAGAAACAATAGACAAGAAACTAGATATAACATGCCCTCAATATGGAATTCCAAGGTAAATAAGATAACATACATGAAAAAAATCAGGATTAGAATAACTAGAGTAAGGTTCAAAAGAACTTGTTACATATTATTGATTGCTCATTAGAAAATTAAGGTAAGTACTTTTTCATGCTACATACAAATATTTCATTCTCAATTCTTTTAAAGTCCTGGATCAATTAGACCTTTCCAATTGCAGAAGGAAAAAAGTTGACAAAGTAAAAAAGTTGACAAATTTGATTGCAAAACATCTATCAAATGTCTCTGTAGGATGTACTCTAGAAATAACGGCAAAAGGCAAAGGGCAACCTGGAAACAATGCTTGCAACCTATAGAAAACATGTTTAATGGTCAAAAGAGAGAATTCTTCCAAATCTATTGTAAACAATCCAGCAGGAAAGTGGTAAAGGGAATTGGATCAAACATTGAAGAAATAGTTACACTAATAATCCAAAACATAGGACAATGAACCATTTTTATTTTCTGATGGTCCTCCCATGAAAAAATAACCAAAAAACATGGGAGAAATAAAAAGATAGACGACACCTTCAGAGCACAATTTTACTGGATTTGGCTATGAAATAAAAACCGCATATACATATTAGAATTTTATTTCTGAGTCAGTTCCACCAAATAACAGCACTCAGTAATATTTATTTCAGCACCATCATAAGCCCAAATTAGATGCAGCCTAGATACTGATTATTTAAAAAATAGTTCAATAAATCATAATATAGTTATATATTGGGAAACTATACTGAATGGAATGTTAAAGTTATAAGTTCTAGCAGTGGATGAAAAATTCCTATATATTCTAAGTTTATAGAAGTACAATATGACCCACTTTTCTTGTAGAAAAATATCAACCAAGGCTGGAGGGATAAGTCTGTGGATAAAGTGCTTGCCTAGCCTGCACAATACCAGGGATTCGATTCTGCAGCACCGCAGTAAAATTAGCCAGGCAAGGTGGTGCACTCCTGCAATCGCAGCACTCAGGAGGCTGAGGAGGAGGATTACTGTGAGCCCAAATGCAGCCTGAGTCACCTGAGTCACATAGTGAGATTATGACCAACTTGAACTACAGAACAAGACACTGTCTCAAAAAAAAAAAAAAAAAAAAAAAAAAAAAAAAAAAAAAAAAAAAAAAAAAAAAAAAAAAAAAAAAAAAAAAAAAAAAAAAAAAAAAAAAAAAAAAAAAGCCTCCACGCTGTTTACAGGCAAATGGAAGAAGCCTGAGAACATCAATCATGCTTAGTGAAGTGAGTCAGAAGCAGAAGGGGAAACATCGAATGGTCTCTCTGATATGAGAGACCCAGATGACAACTTATGGAACTTGAAACATAAAGTGAAAAGGGGGTAGGGCGGGGAGCGAAGGAGGGGTGAGTAGAGGAAGGGACAAAAGGAGAGTGGGAAAGTCCTTGTGACCTTGACAAGATATGTAGGTGCACAAAATGCTCAACTTCATTACAAATCTTAAATTTTGTGCTTATACATATCAATAAAATGGGGAAAAAGAAAAAGAAAAAAACTGAGTCAAAAATACACAAGTAATCTAGTTAAAGGGAGGAAACATTTCCTGTTGATCTTCGTCTTCTCTTCCTTTTACGTCTGGTGCATGACAGGCTCCCCAGAAATATTTGTTAAATGAGTACAAGTATCTATGAATAAATGAGTAAGTGAAAATGACCTTTATTCTTTTTACATTCCATATTTTACCTTTCTAAAGCATAAAATAGGATAATCTTTAAAAATACTGCTCTTTAAATCCTAATTTTATATTTTGACAGCCCTATATAATAAGTGATTATAGTTATATGTGCACCAAAAGTCGTATTAGAATATAAAATATATGAGACTTAATTGGACCTGAGTTTGTTGCTTGATAAAAAATGATACATTTAGAGAACATAACCTATTCATTTCACAGTCTCTGTTTTCTTTCCATTTAAAAGCCAGTGAATTAGCATATGCTGCCAGGAATAATGATAATCCATTATTGTTGTATTCCTGCATGTGGGTGGCTGGAATCTTTTTTTATTTTGAAATAAAAAGAAGTCTCTCACCCTCGCAAATACTGCAGGTGGAGAGAGCATGCCGTGTAAACACATTAGCACAGATAATCTGCTGAGATGATTGATTCAAGCTTACTGACCTTGGGTTATATTGAATTTTTTGTATTTCTTAACTGTAAGCTTCTAGGTGAATTCAAGGTGAAATTATAATATAAAAAGAGTTGCTCTAAATTTCTCTTCCATCAAGGTGAAGTATTCTGTTGATAACTGAATTACTCAGATTTAAGAAAGGTACTACAGCATCCAGGATCACATCCCTTCCCAGAGGTCATAGAACTTATCATAGGTTTTCTGCCCAGGAATCAAGAACAGTAATATTAGCTCATGAATTCAAATGGCTGATAATTTAAATATGAATAAAACTCATATAGATAGCCATTGGGTAATTTAGATGAATTTTGAATCCTAAAAAAGTACACATTGAAGAATTTAAGTCAAACAAGATCATCTAGAAATGTTTGGGAGAAAAACAAGGATGTACATACTAAAAGAAAGGGAGAGCAAGAACTTTGTAAGACAAGAAATGGGTTTTTATATTAAAATTTGCTTCTTGAAATTTTATTTAATATGTAAAACTATGTATTTGCTATGTTTTCATACATTCAACTCCCCACATATTCCTTCTATCATCCTATAATCTCCCTTTACATTTTTAATAAACCCAAATATCTTATTGTGCCTTCTAGGCACAAGACAAGACACAGTAGAAGAAAAAAACAAAACAAAACAAAGACAAGGCCTCTTATTAAAAGGCCTGCTGATATGACATGGAATGTACTGGCATTTTAATACATTTTACATCTAAACCACCCAGGCTTTGGCATTTAAGTTAATCTTTTCTTTTTAATGATGAAAAACCTCGCAAGTGAAAGAAGATGTGTTCTATAGTGTGCCTTCCGTCCTGGATCTTGAACAAGTCACCTCCTTGGAGTAGCACAATCACGCCCCTTCAGATTCCAGTTTAAAGACATATCATTGAAAGAGATGAAACCTGGGGCTACAGATGTGATCTTGAGACCAAGACTCAGAGTTCTTAACGGAAACCACCCAGTTCTCCAGTGAAAAAAGTACATTAACTGAGATACAAAACCAAGGTGATATTAACTGTGTTTTTTTGACCTTGACAAAATCAGATACACTGAGTTTGTACCCAGGAACACTATAGTAGGCTTGGAATATTTCAAGGGTTTATTAAATCTCTTCAAAAATGATGCACAGGAGCTGCAAGAGTAACTCAGCAAGTTAAAGTGCTTGCCTAGCAAGCACAAGGCCCTGAGTTCAATTCCCCAGCACCACCACATAAAAGATGGGATAGGGAGGTGGGTATCACACGCCTCTAATCCCAGCATTTGGGAGGCTGAGCCAGGAGGACTTCCATGAGTACGAGGCAAGCCTGTGCTACATAATGAGCTCCTAACCAGCCCGGACTATAGAGCTAGACTCTGTCTCAAAAAAATAAAACAAAACAAGAGCAATAAAAAACAAAACAAAAAAGATGCACTCAGAAAATGACCCAGGAAGTGGACAAACCGGTTTTGTCATCCATCATGACAATTCTCCAGTATCATATATCACTTCTGGTATGACAATTTCTGTCAAATAAAAACATCATGGTTTTTTTTCTTACCACCTTATTCATTGGTTGTGATGTCATGCAAATTCTAGCTCTTATTAGAGTGAAAAGGACCATATAAAGTTAATGCTTTAATAATTGTAGGACATTGAAGCAAATTTGACAGCTCAACTAAAGACATTCACTAAAGATGACCTCCAGAGCTACTTTAGAAAGTGGCAAGAATGACCGGATAAGTGTGTTTGAAGCGAAGAGGATATCTCAGGGGGATTAATAGTCATGTGTCTTTACTCTGAAACATTAAACATTAACCACATGTTTTGATCAGACATCGTATGAATTCATGTACTAGAAACTACAAGGTGTTCTTAAAGAAATAGACATTGTACTCATGTGTTGGAATTGATATGTAAGTTTAATACAATCTTTATCTAAATCCCAGCATGACTTCTTTGGCAGGTACAGATGATATTACCCTAAAGTTTATATGGAGAAAAATGAACTAAAATAGCTAAAATAATTTTTTGAAAGATGAACATGGTCTACCTAACTTCAGTAAAAGTGCTATATCAATATTGTATTGTTTGTAGATACATAACCACATAGATCAATGGAACAAAATAGAAAACCTGTTCACATAAATAGTTCACATAAATATACTCAACAAATGTTTTTACAGACATCCAAAAATGTTCAATGGAGGAAAGACAGGCTCTTCATTAAACAGTGAGGGAGCTTTTAGCCATCTGTGGGAAAAAATATTAACCTAAAATCGGCTCATTGCTTACTAAAAAATGAACTCAAAATTGATAAGGGCTTACATAAAATGTAAAACTATGAAACTTGTATTTTAAAATGTAGAAGGAATCTTTGAGATCTAAGGCTAAAGTGTTATTAGACATAACATGATAAGCATGGTCAATGAAAGAAAATTTGATAAATTGGGCTTCATAAAAATTAATAGTTTTTGTTCTGTGCAATGTAGAGTGTGATTCAGAAAATTCATAGTGGAATCTGAGATTCTTCATTTATTAAAATGTCTCTGGTGATGCTAAAGTTGCTGGTATAAGAACCAAAAAACTTTTGGCTCCTTATAGTTTGAAAACTACTTAATTTCATGGATAATATTAGTGTCTTATTTATGTTTTTCATTGCTCTGAGAGAATGCCCAAACTACACAAATTTTGAGGAGGAAAAGTTCATTTTAGCTCATGGTTTCAGATCATAGTTGATTCATGGGCAGCTGGAACAACGAAAGCACATGGTGGAGATGAAGGCGGCTCCTCATGACATTGTAAACAGGAAGCCAAGTCCCTGGAAAGAAGGAAGGAAGGAAAAAAGGAAGGAAGGAAGGAAGGAAGGAAGGAAGGAAGGAAGGAAGGAAGGAAGCAGAATACATCCCTCCAGGTCCTGTCCCAGTGATTTGCCTCTCCTAGGGCCAGCTTCAGTGTTTCACCCCTTCCAAGCTCAAGTCCCTAATCCACCGTATGACTGTGATCTATAATTTATCACATGCCTGTCTTCCACCACACACCTATAATCCACCACATGGCCATAACTCACCCCTCCTGACCAGGCCCCTATCTCTTAACAGCACATAGTTGCATAGATAATCCATAATATCCAACTACATGAGATTTTTGTTAGACATTGTAAATCCAAATCACAACAACTAGGTATTGTTATTATATAGTGTTAGTGATTTAAAAAAATAAATTTATTGAAATGCATTTCAGTTGTAGGAATAATAGAAATCCCCAAAAGCCATATCTATGGATTGATAGAATAAAAAACTTTATCTTAGAATAAAAAAATTTTAAAAATATTTTAATGGAATAATTACGGTGAAAATGTGGCCAAATTTAAGCTTGAAATTTTACATAATTTACAACCAAAATATAAGCTTTTGAAATGAAATTGTCATTTAATTTAAATATTTTTATTTATGGAAATTGGTATTCTCGTATTTGCATTTTATACCCTTTAATGCTACTTAAGCCTATGAGCACGACCATCACAAGTTACAAGAAATCCTATGGAAATTTTAAATGTGTGTTGTTGGGACTAATAATGTGGTTTTTCTAATCTCTGGTATATTAGAAACAAAGTCTCGACAGTGCAACTCAGCTGTGATACGTATACAAGTTTACTACATATTACCAATTTTTTCCTACTTTTCTAACAATATAAAAGAGATAAACTAACTTAAAAAAGAACATAAAGTGGTATTTAGAAAAAAATGGATTTTGTCAGAAATAAGTGAATCTAAGAAATGAAATCATTTTTCATATCATAATGATAAATATTCATTCAGCAGGGTGATGTATCTGTTGGGAACACCCTTCTAGATAGGACTGCTTGAAAACGTTTTCTCGTATCTCATTGACCAGAATTATGTCAAGAAGAAATATTTATTTTCATTTGTAAGCCATTTTCAAAGGTTAAATACAATGTATTTTTATTAATAAGACAGCTGTGCTCCAAAAATGGTGATAAAGTTTATGTTGATGGTATTTGTGAAAATACAGAAGGCAAAAATGTTATTTCAGATAACATATTCTAGCAAAAGGAATGTCAAAATAAAAATTCAAAAATGTACAGAGACCGTAGATTAAGGGTTTTCTGGGAGAAAAGTTGCTAACGAGATTAAGAATTGAACAGGCATACTAAAAGTTAGTGTGAAGAAAAAGTTGCAAAACTGATTTATGGCGTGTTTGCACAATTTGATACACTTATGAGAAATTTTTGAGGCATAAATGGAATGAGTAAATTACATGGTATATAAAACATTCTCTATAAAAGTTATTTTCTTCAACAAGATCATTTCATTCATTTTCAAGTACCGGGAAAGCAGTACTTGCCACAGGCAGCCTCTAGCTAGCCACCTGAGCTCGACAGGCATGTGTTCCCTGTGGACTTCCGTCTCATTATTTGACATGGCTGGCTGGGATATTTTGCCACTTTGGCCAAATTGCCTCCAGGAATACATTTTTGTTCCTTAAGAAATATCTAAGTAGAGATGCTCCTGTAAATAAAATCAAAATCACAAAGTTGTATTTTAACAACTTGCCAAAAGGTATTATGAATCCAAGGCTCTTCAAAGAACTGATATCTATCAGTAAAGCGTTGTTGCAAATAAGCTGTTTTCATGCTTTCAAAATATATGAAATCCAAGCCACTATGCACACACTGCAGTGAAAACACAGATGACGGAAAGGCATGAAAGAAAGTGGAACAAACTGTACACCAAAGTTTATCTGTTTCGTAGACCTGGATGAACCTAGAAAGAACCCTATGTGGGAGGTTTGGATGATGCTCACACAGCTCTAACTTAAACCTTCCATCAATAGGAAACTCTTAATGAGCACGAGATACTGGTATGAGATCATGTAGAGTCATTATATGTGAAAATGTAAATTATTCATTTGTGTGTATCTTTAAACATAGATAATTAATAGTTCACTTTTTCTGATGATAAAAATATCTTAAGAACAAGAATGCGTACCCAAGTTTCCTTAAGTTATAGTAAATTAAGGATGACTTCTATGTGATTTCTATACTAAAAATTGTAATTTTGGTGGAGAAAAGAGATTAATTCCTATAAAGCACATGAACCCTATGCCTTATTTAAATAAATGATACTTACTTCTCAGTTTTAGCAAACATTATTTATTTTTTTGCTAGAGAAAGGATTCTTTAGAAAATAAATTCTTTGGTACTTCTTATTTTGAACTGTTGGTTGAGTCTAATATTACCGCCCCTAAAAGATAACATTCGACATTCTATTTTGGTAACTTGTCCTCTTATCAGTGTTGCTAACTACACATTGCTTTTCTACAGTTTCCTTCTTTGAATGCTTACAGACTACAGTTGGCCAAGAGAGAAGCTTGCACCATATTTGCTAGGGAGAAATAGGCTAGTTTTCATAACTACTGGAAGATCTTTTCAAAGGATATGAGACAGGCAGAAGAGGTAGCTAGTAGATGCCAGTTGGTCACCAATCTTCCGTTCCACAAACAGCTTTTCTTCCTGGTGTTACCTCAGTCCTGACCAACAACGGCCTCTGATCTTTCTATGCACGTGTATAGCTTGTGATTATTCTGAGCAACAACTTTTCTTGGATAGCTTCACAAACTTCTTCCTCATAGTATTACTTTGGGGGCTCTACATCCTTGGTTTCTCAAATTGAACAACTGTAAATGCATCACTGATCACCCAGCTTCTCATCAACATCTTCACTGTTTTAGCTTTTCCCATAATTCTAAAATCTTTTATTCCACTATATTTAAAGCCTTCCACTTCCCTAAAGCCCAGACTGACACAAAGTCCTGTTCAAAAAGAGAAAATCCAGACATAATAGTAAGGAAACTTATAATTTTTAATAAATTAAGGAACCTGGTTATATTCATAAATGAAGGTAGTAAAACATAGTCCAGTTACAAACTCTGTCTCCTCATAGAACAATAAATCGAAGCATCAGGAGCAGCAGCACAATAGGAAAAGAGGAAGAAACAAGATTAAATTTATGAGTGGCAACTGTTGTGGTTAGGATCTGGAGTGTCCCCGAAAAGTCTCATGTATCTTAATGTTATGAATTGTCTGTGGAACCATGTGATGTTGGTGGATTGGGGTCTGGTCTGGAGGGATGGATTACAGTTAGCCTGCTCCTGCGCTAATGGCAATCATGCAAGCATATGGCGGAGCCTACCCTGAGATAAGCTCTTCGTGGCATGGCAACAGGAAGTTGAGTGAGTGAGGAAAGACAGAGCTACCGTATATCCTTCCAGGTCAAGCATAATGATTTACCCCTTCCAGGTCAAGACTTAGTGATTCATACCTTCTGTGTCAATCCCCAGTGATGTGCTTTTTTTGACCAGGCTCTATCTAATAGCAACACATGAAATTTGTATATAATTCACAATATCTGAAAATCAACATCTACAAGTGGGTATGCAGAAAGAAGATGACTTCAAAAAATTCTGAGAGTTCTGGATGCAGTCGTTTTTCCAACAAGTAGTTTGAAGTATCGAGTTCTCAGAATGAGGAAGAAATGCTCTAATTTGCAGAGTTCTAGACACGCAGGCTGGCTCTATTTTCATAGCTCTATTAAGGCTTTCTTTGACATTTTCTACTACACACACCAAACAAAAGTAAACCTAGAATTCACTTAAGAATATCTTTGATGAAGGAGAATATTATTATTTCTATTTTACAGATGAAGACATTGAGATAGTTTTTAGTGACAAACAGTAAGTGGGAGAACTGAGATTCTGAAAGGCATGTGGCTCCAGAAAAAAGGACTGATTTATTCGTTCATTGTATTTTTAATTAAGTACACAAGGTACTTATTTCAGGGCCTGGATATGCAAAATAATTGCCCACCTATCCATTCACCCATATTCTTTATATATGCAGAGATCTGTGGTTCTTTCTGGATATTATTTCAATTTAATTACCACCCTGCTTTCTTACACCTTTTTGTATTGCTAGCATTTTAAAAATAATGAGGCTACATTATTTTTATAGAAATAATGAAGTAGTTATTTTTAAGATGATGCTGTCACTCATTTCTCTTTTGAAGAAAATATTAAAATTTCTGGTCTTACACAAAAAAATGCTCTGTTCTTTCTTCTCACTCTTAAATTTCATTCCTCCTACTACTTACCCGGCAATAGAAGATGATGTGTGGAAAATTGTTTTCTAAAGCTAACTGGAAGGGCAAGGACTTCAGCATCTTTCCATCCTACTCACAGAATATTGAAGAATTGCAAAGAATTCAAAGAAATTGCAAATATTCTTATAAAAAATAAGAATCTTGGTGCCATTGTTAGATATCAAAAAAGCCAAAAACTAATGATGAAGCATAGAACATGACCCATATTCATACCCTTCAGAAACTAATCATTTGCCTTCAGAGGAAATGATTTTTGTGAGAGTGAAAACATGCTCAACTAGAGTAGTCTGCCTTAGTTTCTGTGGACATCTTTCAAGACCTTCAATGAATGCCTGAAATCATACACAACACTGAACCTAAAGTACATACTGTATCTTTTCTTATGCAAGTATATACTGTTCCCATCTTTACTGAGCACTTGCCACCCACTGTGGCTGTAGCATTTATAGCTTAAAGAATGAGAGTAAAACTAGCACAAATCTTTGGATTTCACAATTTTATGAATATCAAATTTGTTTTTGCATGCATATTAGTAAATTTAGCATGTGACTTTTTTCTTTATTGAGAGATTGCTTCCTTTACTTAAGAAACATTTTATGGTTTCTCTATCATATCTGAATAGCCAGCATCACTCAGCGGTCTTGTGCTTTGGTACATCAGTAAATGAAAGAAAGGTTACTGGAACAAAAGCACTGTGGTACTACCAGAGTAGATCTAGAAACTGAGTGAGCCACTAAGTCCTAGTGAGAATGGATATGCTAGATAAATAAGGGTTTATGTCCTGGGAGGGACAGAGTGGGAATGATTCAGATTACATCATTACTCAGAATGGCAATTTAAAATTTATAAATATTTTATTCCCTGAATTTCCCATTTAATATTTTTGGGCCATAGTTGATTACACGTGACTAAAATTGTACAAAAAAATTTTTGGATGAGGGGAAACTATGAGAATCTTCTTATTCCTAGGCATGAATATCTCTCACCCTTATAACAACATCAGAGATACATAAAGTTTGTTCTGTGAGTTTTGCTTTAATTAACATTAATAACTTGCACAGTGGACAGGGTAACCATATGTAAAGCTGTATATTTTAATTTTGTGGAGTGAAAACTGATGATGTCCCAAAATCTATTTTTTTTTCTTTAACTTAGGTAGTGTCTTAGTTACTTTCTCATCACTATGACTCAACACCTGACATCCACAACTTAGGGAGGAAAGACTTATTTTAACATAGATTTTCAGAAGGTCACAGTCCATTCACAGGTGGGAAAATGGCTGGAAAATGATGGAAGCATATGGCTGGGTTAGAGCAGGGGCAGGGCCAGAGCCAGAGACCCAGCGGCAGAGATCTTCCATCATGGTAGAACAGAGAAAGACTGGGAGGAAGGGTGGAACCAGCTCATGCCCCTCCAGGTCAAGCCCCAAACACCCACCCCGCCCCTTTGAGCCAGGCTCCACCTCCCAGACCTACACAGTATCCGTAAGAACATGAGGCTTTTGGGGGACACTTCAGATCCAAACGATGACAGGTAGTTTCATAGTAGTTTTTTTTCAAATTATCAAAATTGATGTGATCATCATGATAAGGCAGTTGTACAAATCTAAAATAGGGCATCAATTTTCTTATAAGCAATGACTTCTATGTTATAAAAGTGCTGAATGAAGATTAAACAATCTGTCTGGAAATACAAGTTTCTGAAACATTTATTTGTTCTTCAGGCTTCTGCGTTTAACACTGGTGATCAATTTTTAAAACCACTTGATTCTAAATGCCAGCTTTAGATTGGTACTAAATCAACCACATATGGATCACTGGTAGAGATGAACAAAAATACAAGTTTATAGTCTCCAGTTGAGGAGATTGTAACTTAGGTTTAGAATTAGAACGAAGAGGTTCCATTTGTAAAGATGATTCTGATACGAAGCCAGATTTGGGAACTATGGCCTACAGTATCCCAGACAATGAG
Organism: Ctenodactylus gundi; assembly: GCA_004027205.1. Classification (NCBI taxonomy): domain Eukaryota; kingdom Metazoa; phylum Chordata; class Mammalia; order Rodentia; family Ctenodactylidae; genus Ctenodactylus; species Ctenodactylus gundi. The sequence continues at coordinate 59,991 of PVKB01003256.1, read as the reverse complement.
GGGAAAGCTGGGATGTTACACGGGGTTAATGATTTCCTAGCTGTTTGCACACTGAGCCAGGAGAGAAGGCTGAGAACTATCATGCTGGCTGTTTAGTTCTCCCACTCCCAAAGTGTCATCTGTATGTACAATTGAAGAGGCCATCGGGCATTTATGTTAGCTGGGATACTCAAAAGCTATTAAAATATGAAAACTTCAGTCAGGAGATACATTTCTCATAATGCAAATGAAACTTGAGTGCCGGAGCCACTCACAAATACAGATCTCTGATTACTGTGGGAAGTAATGAAGCCCTGAGTTGAGAGGGGAAATCAGGTTGCAGCGAGAAAGCTTTCCTGTAAGCATGTCTGTGAAATTGCCAGAAGAGATTACAGAACGAATGTGCTTCTGTCTCCCAGGCAATGATTGTATTGTGATTTTTTCTATTGATATTTGTAAATAAATACTCATTTATCATACCTAACTTTGTATTTATTGTTCACATGCTCTTTTTCTCTCCTGAAAAGATATAATACTCAATTTTCATATAACTTGGGTTTACCACTCTGTTATGGGTCATAATCAAGAAATCAGAGCAAGGCCATCAAGTCTACTGAGAAACACACTATAGAAGAAATATTACATATGAGACCATTTGATTACAAAATCACCAGATAATCTATGAAGAATCCTCTAAGAAAGATTTGGGTAGGTGGTGCAAAAATCTCAGCAGGGCATATCCAATGAAATGGCACTAATAGAAGAGCAGCAGCAGAAAGTTCAAGAGGATGGTGATGGGAAACAAAGCCACGGGGATGATCTTTTAAGCCACATCAGGGAGCTGTTGCAAATCTGTTCTCAGGGGAGAGAAACCATGAAAGTGTTCTTGGCAGAGGTTGACACATGGTTATTACATTTCTGCGATTCTTTTTTTCTTGGCTGTGAAGTGTGAAATAGATTGGAAGGATTAAAACATTGAGGTGGGAAGACCAATAAGAATGCTATTGACAGAGAACAATGATTAGAATAGAGGACAGTCATTAGTGTGGGAGACACTGGCATGCGTATCAAAGTGTGTTTAGAGTATAGCTTGTGGTGATCCATTGCATGTGACTTGTGACAGAGAAATAAGACCAAGAACTTTTTTTTTTTTTTTTGAGACAGGGTCTCACTCTGCAGCCCAGACTGGTCCTGAACTCGCTATGTCTCCTAGACTAGCCTTGAACTTATAGCAAACCTGTCTCAGGCTTCCAAGTGCTGTGATTACAGAAATGTGCCACCATATCTGGTGTATATGGTGCTGAGAAATAGAACTCAGGGACTTTGTGCTTGCTAGGCAAGCATTTTAACTGCTGTGCTATTCCTCTAGTCCTAGGACTAAGAATGTTGACTAAATATATGGCTTTAGAGAAGGAACACAGAAGAAAGGAGAGATTAGGGGATAAGACAGTGGAATCAGGAGATCACCAATTTAGCTTTGGAGGGACAAGATCGAAATGGGATTTCCAATTGGATAAATCAGATGGAGGCTGGATATTGGAGCCAGGGGCTCAGGAGAGATTTGGCCTGGAAAATACATTTGAGCTCTTGTATGGGTACATATTTAAAGTGACATCAACTGAGAAGCATGTGTCAAATGAGAATAGGTTCATAAGGAACGTAGATATTGAACTGATAGAGAAGATCACAAAGAAGACTGAGAAATGGGCCAAAGTGAAAGAAGACAGCAGTCACATGAGACGTCATGGAAGATAAGGAAAGAGAGGAACAATGTCAGGTGCTACTGAGAGGTCAGGAAAGGTAGGGAGGGCTGACAAGTTCACTAACCCCTGCAAACTGGGAGTACATGTTGGAGACGCTGACTACCGCAAGAGGATCCACTCACAGATAAACTTAAATGTCCTTTTCTTTCAGGGATGGTTAGTGATGCCTACACTTAGAAGCCTTGGGAGGTTTTGAAAGAACCACCTGAGCTTTCATCCCTGATTGCCAAGCACTTTTATCAAGTATCCTGGTTTGACTGATGGTCCAGTTATAAAAAATTATCTGTTGTAATATGGATCAGAACTTGTAATTAGATATTTTTCTTGATGTTCAATGAAATATGGTTATTGTATGTTTTAAGACATGAGAGAAAGTGACACAACCTATCCTACCTTTTTGTTTTGATTTATATAGGAATATTCATGAATTAGATCCAGAAATCCTGATTCTTTTCTATTTCCCTCAAGGGTCCTGTGTTCAGGCATCTTCAACTAAACTCCCCAGCCTTCATCAATTTGTGTGTAATTTTAGGTAAAGACAATACTACAAATCATGTAGGTGATTATTCATTACTGTCTTCTCAGTACATAACACAGTATCTGGCACATAGCAATAACTATTTATCTAATTAATGGATCAAAGGAAAAAGAAAAAAAGATTAATATTTATGTTTAATAAAAAAGTAGTAAATATGACTACTTCAAATATCTTTTCGATGCTTGGAGTTGTTTGCCTGACAAGTTTAATTGCTTATGAAGCTTGGAATGGTGGCACACATCTGTAATCCCAGTACTGTGTGGCTGAGACAGTCGTTATCAGGAGTACAAGCCTAGTTTGGGTGACTTAGCAATTTAGCAAGACCTTGTGTCAAAATAAAAAAAAAATGAACAAACAAACAAGCAAACAAAACTAGAGAAGCAGTTCATTATATAGGTCTGTAGGTCAGTCCCTAATACCATGAACATCAAGCAACTGAGATCTCTGTAAGAGATCAGTCATACATTTCATATGACCCACAAGTCTGAGTATTTCTGAAAAGTCCCTCCAAGCAGTTGGAAGTGAGGATGCAGTCCCTCACAATACCCAGGAATAGAAGAATGTTCCAAAATCTTGGAGCATAGTTGGTCCAAATACACAAAGATGAGTATCTCGATATTTTAATAGCAAAGAAAAATATTGACAAGTCAAATTTACTTGCATTGACATACGTCAGCCCCAAATGACACATTGTAGGAGAAGAAATCATTCTTGGTGAACCAAAGGAGGTAAAGGAAAATTAAAAAGTAGTTGCCTGCTGGCCTGTCTCACGCTTTTGTGATACTCTAATTAGAGAGGCAGACTTTGGCCCTCAGGAAACCACTTTCAGTGGACTCTGTAAGCATACCGGTATTTCCAACCATCAACTCATCAACAGTGTGCCATTACTTTGGCATTAATGGCCTGTGTCGCTGGCTAGTCTTTCAAACTACACGATGTGGTATAATTTGATCAAAGATAAATACTTGCAAGTAGCTATATAACAATTTTTAACAGAAGTATATTCCTTGGAATTCAAATGTCATATGCTCCTTAGAAAATATTTAATATAAAATTTTAATTCAAATGTTATCTGAGAACTTTTTAAATATTTCTTGTTTCCTTTTCTTTTCCAAGAAAGTCACACTACTTGTGGTAATATGTAACTTTATTTGAGCTAAGTAGGAAGCTGATCTCAAAATATTTAATGAATTATTTGAGACTGTTTTGTGTTCAATGGTTGCAAGCTAATACGTTACATTTTGTAAATATTGAGTTTTTTCTCAAATGACGTTCTCTGTTTTACAAGTTTTACTTCCCATTGAACTCTGTTCAATATCATTATCATAACTTACCACAGGGCATTATTGTCGATATTAAATCTGCATAAATGTCAGCCCAAAGCACCTTTGGGCTATTTTGCTAACTTTAAACTAGAACACTATTTTCACCAGAGAACTACATGTATCAGAATATTAGTTTTTAGCTTGCTAAATAGTTTGTAATACTAAAAGTTATCAAAAATTAAATTTTATTTCTTATAACTCATATTCCTTAGTGGCAGTCAAGTGTAACAAAAAATAATAAACAAACTGTGCTGAAAATAAATGTATGCCTGTGTCCCTGATTGTGAAAAGTAATGATTAGTTCTATGAGGCAACAAAGTTAGATTAAGGCATGCCCAGATAGCAAGTAAGACATTATTTATTGGTTAGTCTATAAAGGCATTTCTGGGAGAGATCAGCATTTGAATCACCAGATTGAGGAAAAAGTCTTGACCTCAGAATACTGGTGAACATCATTCTATCTATTAAAAGACTGAACAGAAAAAAAAGGGTAGGAGAGAAAGAGCACATTTATTTTTGCTACAATATACCCCTTCTCCTGCCCACATACAGCCATAGTCTTGTTTCTCCAGTCTTTGAGATAGAACTTGGACTTACACCATTTGTCTAGTTCTCACCATAAAGAAAATCATGAAATAGTTCTATTACAGTTTTGTCTTCACAGCAGGAAAATAAGGTATGTATAGTCCAAAAGACAACTTGTAAACATGGTGATAGAACTATTTCATACTTTTCTTAATGGTGTCAAAGGAACAATCCAAATCTGTTGCCAATCTTTTGGAAACACTATCCCCTTGTGTCTTAGTTTAACTAAAATACAAAAATACTTGCTCATGGAAGATGAAGTTCAAATGAGCATCTATATTGTTGAGACTCATGTGAGCCCAAATCTGGCTCAGGACAGCATTCCTTCATCCTGTGCTTCTGTGAGTAAGATTTTTTTATTCTGCAAAAAGCCTTTCAAAGCCTGTCTAGAACAATTATCCCCTTACTCATCCTAGTTATAGAAATGAATACATTTCAAATGTGAAATCCTGAATTCTTAACACAAATAAATTTTCTCAAGGTAAAATTGTTTTATCTAAATATGCACAATCTTCTAATATCTGCTTCTATGAAAACATTTAATGGTTACAGTATTCATACGTGTTTTTACTTTGTATGTGTGTTTTTATTTTTAAAGAAAGACCATTAACTTAACCACTTGCTATTAGGCCAGGTGTTTAAATAATACTTCAGCAAACCCAAGCCTGGAATCTTCAGAGTTAAACCAATACTGGAAATCAGATTTTAAACCCATAAATATCAAATCCAATGGCCGGAAAATCTCTACAGCTTTTTGTTGTTTAAATCTTATATACATTGCAGTCTAAACGAAGTACAAACCATTATTTTCTAAATCTGAAGGGTCATCCTAATCTCTTGGGGGCCTTTTTAAAATGCAAATATCATGATTCCACACTCAGAGGTCTTTTTGAAAAATCTAATTAGACCATATGGGGACTGGCCATTATTAATTAATTCTAATATGCAGTCGTGTAGCCCATTTTTGTAAATAAGACCTCAAAAAGCAATTAAGCATGGTATCACAATGGATGCAACAAAGACCTTTTCTAAGTAAAAATACATTTAAAACAACATGGCTGCCATGGAAGAAGGTCGTAGTGGGGCACCATGTTGAGACCACTGGCCTCCAGCCTGAATCGCTACTCACAGGAGCTTCTCTGTTCTAGTCACTCTACTACAAGATCAGACATAATACAAATGGAATTAATGACCTTGCAAAGTATTCCCAAAGGAGCTGCTCTGTGTCTTCCACCATGCATAGACACAGCAAGGGGCTAACCATCTCAGAAGCAGAAAACAGATCCTCATCAGACATTGAGTCCACTGGTGTTGACCTTGGACTTCCTAGCCTCCAGAATGCCAGAGACATTTTTGTTATTTAATGGTATTTTGTTGTAACAGTCCAAGCCTTCTAAGACAAAAGGGAAGTTATGTGAGAGACATTAGAGTTGTTAGACTGAAACAATGATTTTTGCACTCAAAAGTGTTGAGACTTCAGAGGACGTTTAGAAAAACTGAAAAAAAAAATTAAAATTTACAGGCATTTTTCTAAAGCATCAGGTGAGATTTCATTTCTGGTAAACTAAAGTTGGAAGGCAAAATTATAAACAGCTATTACTATTAAAGCAAAAGGATAGCCATTTTCATTATTTCTATATTATCAGATTCTTTAATTATATCAGCCAATTAAGATCACAGCTTTACAAAGAGCTTTTAGCACTCTGAAGTGCAGTGACTTTGCATATATATGTCCAAGCAAAAATACACACAAACCAAAATTTACATTAATTATTGAATGTTAGAGAAATGAATTTTTTATGCTTAATAGTGTTGGAACAGAACAATGACATGCAAAATGTGTAAAATATTATAGAAGTAGCAAGTCCCTTAAAAACACCTCAAGCATAAACAGAAATATTCAAAATTAATCTCATGAATCCTATTTCAGAATATTTAGCACTGTAGCAGATATTAACAACTTCAAAAAGAGGTAACAACTAAGGCAATTACATAATTACTATGGGACTAAACATTGGGTTTATGTAACTTGCATGGGTAAGAAAACCTTAGTACTCTGGAGAAAGAAGCTTTTCCAAGTAGAACCTGGGGACTGAAATGTATGACAGAATTATAGGCCATAGCATTTTACAACGAGAAAACCTGAGGTTATGTGATTCCACACGTCCTCCTTTTCCCGCATGGCAAATTTTTCAAATGAGAAAACAAAAGCAAAGGGTCTTCCCTGTGTCACACAGTTAAATAAATTTTAGAGGCAGGGCTAGCACCCAAATTCTGTCCAGCAACAGGAAACTCATCCAAGATTCCGAGGCTCTCAGGCCTTAAGGTGTACTCATGCAGCACCAGCATCTGGCTCACTTGGAACCTGTGGCTGGAACACCCCCTCCCCCCCAGCTTGGTTGCTCGTTTTGCCTGTACCGTAACTGGGGCATAGTTATTGGTGCTTCTCAAAAGTGGAAGAGGGCGATATGTGAAACACCACTGCCTCTTCATTACCTTCTTTCCTGACAACTTCTATTAGATGAACATGCACATAAACTATAGTCTCAAAGCAATTCAATGTTCATCACAAAGAAACATTTGTACAGATATCTTTCAAAAGAAAATCAAACTTCCAAACCAAGCCTATTTTCATCTCAGCATTGCAGAGGAAGTCCTTTGATCCGCAGAAAGAGACCATCTCCCCTCTATGATTCCACTCAGACCTGCCTTAGAGATGCCACGCATGTCATATGAACAAATCATTCTCGTGAGACATGTTGTTTAAGAAAACATAAAACTAGGAGCTTTGATACTGTTTGAGTCAGTGATTCTAAATTATTTTCCTAGTTTAATTATCTACTATCTCTGGGTCTCTTATTAAACTATAAAAAGCTACACTTATCCCACCTCATAGGAATGGTGGGGGAAAAATGGAACATATCCAAAGAACAAGGGCTTCACATCCCCTATTAATATCATTACATCAAGGAGTCTCCAGGCACTTTCCAGGGTGCTGGAAGTCTACCCCAAGAGAAGAGGAGGAGGAAGAAGAAGAAGAAGAAGAAGAAGAAGAAGAAGAAGAAGAAGAAGAAGAAGCAGCAGCAGCAGCAGCAGCAGCAGCAGAAGGAGAAGCAGGAGAAGAAAAAGAAGAAGAAACAGTCTTCAATGGTTTCATTACAATGTTTTCATTCAACCTGTGCTATCAACCTGTGCTCTATGATTGTATTTAATGAAGACTGAGAAAAGAAACAAATTAAAGGGCTTAGGGATACATACAGAATATGGTCTAAACAAAAAGAAGAACTAAAAGGTAATTATGACAGACATCTGAGCAGTGTTTGTCTTTAGAAAGAGGATGGGCATGTAAGAGTCAATGCGTCAGGATGATAAAGCAGTTATATACATACTGAGCACAGAACACATAAATACATGGTGTGATTTAGATGTATGAGATTTTTAAAAATGTCTTACAGTAAAGACACTTTGCCATTAATTTCCCTCGAATTATTGCACCTCACTTCCAACACATTAACCCATTGTTCTTGCCACGTTCTGAAGCAGGCCTGGGCGTCCTCTTTAAGGAGTGTTCTTAGTTCTGTGTAATGACTTCAATGTCCTGAATTGTAATGAAACTTTTTCCTTTTATGTTTATTTTGACTTTGGTGAAGAGCCAGAACTTACATGGGGCCAGGTCTGGTGAATAAGGTCAATGAGAACAAACCGCAGTGTTTCCTGAGGCTGTCTCCCATTGTCTATAACACAGCAGGAACACTTGTCCTATTGTTGATGTTATTTCATAAACACTCAGGAAAGAAGATTTCCAGAGCTGCCTCTGAAAGTGGCAAGCATGGTAAGTGTGCATGAAGGGAGGGGATCACCAGGATAGGGATTAACGCAATGTGGTGGTTACTATAATTTAAATATTTTAAACACACCACATGTTTTGGTCAGCTCTTATTATTAACACAACTAAAGAGAAAAATAGCAGATAATAATGAGGAGGGGCCTCAATATATACCTTTCAATGATGAATAAAATACTTGGATAAAAAATCGATAAGAAAAAAGACCTGAGCAATGCTATAAACCAATTATACCAAATAAACCTATGCAGAGCACTCTGTTCAGCAGCAACAGACAATCTGCTCTTCTCAAGCACACCTGATATATTATTGAAAGTAAATCATATTTTTAGTTCACAATACAAGTTTTAACAAATTCAAATATACCGAAATCATATCAAGGGCCTTTCCCAATCACAATGGAGTAAAACTAAAAATCAGTAACTGTGAGAAGATTGGAAAAATCACAAAATATGGCAATTAAGCATATTTTAAAGCAACTAATGAGTCAAGGTAGAGAAAAAGGGCATTACAAAGCATCTTGAAACAAATTAAAATAAACAAACAACATACCCAAACTCAGGTAGCAAAAGCAGTATTAAGACAGAAGTTTATAATGGTAAATTTCTATATTAAACCAAAAAAACCTCTCAAACAACCTTATAACATGCTTCAAGGAGCAAAATAAGCCCAAACGTCGGAGAGGAAAAGAAAATAACAAAGATTAGAACAGAAACAAATGAAATGGAGAATAAAAAAAACCAAGCCAAAAAAAAAAAAATACCGAGACTTGGATGTTTGAAAGGATAAACAAAATAAATAAACCATTGCCTAAGAGTAAACAGTAAGGATCAGAAGCAAATACTATAAGCAGCTATGTGCTAATAATTTAGATGATATGGAAGAAATAGATAAATTCCTAAAAATACACTGGCTGTAAATACTGAGTCATCGGGGAAAAAGAACAAAAAGCAAAAAACAAACAACAAAAAACCCCAAAATCTGAGTAGACTTACAATCAGTGGGAAGATGGAAGCAGAAATTACAAACCTCATAAGGAAGAAGGGCCCAGGCCAAATGGCTTCACTGGAGAATTTTATCAGTCACAGAATAACCGAAGTCAATTCTTCTCAATATCTTTTGAAGAATTGAAGGGGGTGTGAAACTTCTAATTTGATTTTATGAGATCAACATTATCCTGCCACTAAAGCTGGACAAAACACTACAAGAAAGAAACCTATAGGTTAATATCCATAATAAATATAGATGCAAAAATCCCCAAACTATCAAAATAAATTCAACAGCTTACTAAAACAATGATACGCCATAACTATTATGGCTTTGATCAAAATGGTCCCCAAGGTACAGCATGGCCTGAAGGGGTAGTTCCCAATGCAGTAGTACTCAGAGGTGATAGGCTAATAAAAGCTCTAATTTCCTAAATGGATCATTAATGGGTTCATAATTGGATGAGCTATTGGAAGGTACCAGAAACTGTAGGAGCTATGAGGCCTCATTAGAAGTTGGTCACTGACAGTGTGCCCTAAAAAGGTATAACATGTCCCCAGAACTCTTTCTTTGTGTCTTTTTGCCTTCTATTCATCATGAAGTGAGGTGCCTATCTCCTCACATGCTTCCTGCTGTGATGTTCTAATCTATATGGTATTAGAATTAAGATAGACATATAGAGCAATAGAACAGAATAGAGATCCAAGAAGCAAATCGGTCTGTACACAGCCAATCTATGTGAAAACTATACAGTTACACACACACACACACACACACACACACACACACACACACACACACACACAGAGGAGCATAAGGAACAATCACATTTTCTGGGCATGGAGTACTTCTAAATTTACTGAAGCCATTGGGAAATGGATTTTATCTTTTACTGTTCTTTTAGATTATAGATAAGCAAAGGTAATGCTGGGTCTCCTGGAATTATTACATACAAAAGCTAATATTTTGTGGACACCTAATGGAGACTGACGCTGGCTAGGTTAGGTGGTAATAAGCTGGGATTGGACATGGGCGGAAAAGAATCTGAATCCTGAGTCTGTCTGATTTCTTCCTTATGACTATTTACTTTATGAAATGATAGATGAAAAGAAAAAAAACTAATTCAGCTACTTAATTACTTAAATAAGTTTTAAGATAGAGGAGCTATGAAATAACTCTTCAAGAGAACTTTTTGTACTAATGGATGTGTTCTATGTCTTTATTGTCTGATGACTTGGCCAAAAGCCACATGTAATTACTGCTCATTTGAAATGTAACTAGCAATATTACAAAGCTCATCTAATATTTTATTAAATTTTTAAAAGCCTCGTGTATCTAGCTGGCTGTATTTTTAGGCAGTACATCTTTAGATTACAGAAGGCTAGGTTCCAGAAACCAAATGGATTAGCCAATTAGGATCAGCTGAATTAACAACTTTGAATTATATCAGAATACAACTGGAAGAAAAATTTGGATATTATAAAATGTAAAACCCAAATCTAAATTTTTGAACACTATATTATATAGATGTGCAGATGTTGGTTCACTAGCACTAATTACAGCCAGAGGCCTAATGATCATTGTCATCTAAATAACATTTCAGTTCCTAGTGGTGTCTGTTTACTCCTTATCAGTGCAACTGTCTCTGCTTTTTTTCTTTTATGAAAAGGATAACTGTTCTATCACATATTGCACGCTTTAAATATATGGTCTTGGATAAGAAAGTCTATATTTTATACAGGGGAAAAACTATTAATGAGGAAGAAATTTTAAAAATTAAAATGTTTTATCAGGAACATAGAATGCTGAGATACTAATCTACCAGAAAGTCAAAACAAGCTTGAAGATGTGGATAACAATCTGAAAAAAGCAATGACCTCTACTACTTTGAAGAACTGACTTCTTAGAGAGTAAAGAGAAACTTAAGGATGTAGAATTGGGGCACTATCTTTAAAATCAGGTTTTAAGTAATTTTTGTAGCAAGACTAATTTATGACTATCTCAGGAAACACAAATACTTACTAAACTTTGATGCGCATGAACAAAATGAAAATAAAGTATGCAAGAAAGCAAGACTCATTTAAAAGTGATTTCCTGATAGGAAAACATGGTAAGGGTTTTCCAAGAATTTAATGTTTCAAAGTTATATTTTCTTGGCCATTTAATACTTTCCTACATTCATTGGGTTAGGATAGGGGCAGCAGCTGTCCAGAATTATAAATATGCTAATGTATGCCTAGTTTTGCACCTAAGTCTGTAGTACTTCCGACGGTATACGGTCTAAAAGATTCTCGCTGGATATTTTGTTCTCAGCATTTTTATGTTGCCCACATGAAATTTAACTTATGCATTATTTAAAAAATGTTTTTATTAAGAAATATTTATTTAGTTAGGGATGAAAATAACTATTCTCAATAATAAGACAGACAATAGATACTAAAAAAGAAAGTCAATCAGCTAATTCATTGTAAAAGAGAATCACTTTTCTGAAGAGATAGGAATAGAAATGGTTACGGTAAGAAAGGAAAGACCAGGGAGGGCTTGAGAGCTGCCAGCTTGTAGAAACTATAGCTCAGGGATAATACTGAGTATATTTTAGGCTGGATTTTTTTAAAGAACAATGTTGGAGCTTGTTTGTTGTAGGTCATAAAATTTTCAAGAATCTTGGGAACCTACTGCTAAAAAACAAATTATACAATTTTATGATAAGCAAATATATTAATTTACATATTAATAAATTAAAAACAAAATTAATAAATATCAAAACTCACCACTTCCAGTTTATTAAATTTTATTTTATTATCTGTGATCTTGAGATTATTTACTGTATTTTTTCTGTTGTTGTAAATACTACACAGGTGCTACTAAAAATCTTTTCCCAAATCCGAATTCAGTGAAGGCATACTGAGAACATGAAAAACATCTTGGGGAGAGTTTTTCCACCAAGAGAATCGGAAAAATATTATAAACTGGTCCTTGCTATTTTTATTTGCTGTCTAGACTCAAGTAATGAAAAATATTATTAGTACACATTAAAATTGCAAGTGTGTCTTCTTTGTAGCCAATATGTGGTGAGCAGCTGGGAATTTGAAAACTATAACACGATTCAATAAAGAAGTCACTTATATCATTGAAAATGGGTTTAACATATATTTTTGTTAAATTTCTTTTTAGTGTATGAAAATATTAACCACCATTCATATTGCCAGTTTTAAGTATGGGTTGGTGATGAATGTAAGATTTTGGTAAAAATCAACCGAAGTATTCTTTGTGCATGAAGTGACAATAGAGGTTTACAATAAAAAGTAAAAGCTATTTTGGTATTATTTGTAAATAATTATATGCTATGCATTCATAACAGTAAAATTTATAATAAGCACACACACAGTTTCTTTACAGAGCCATTTGTTAAATATTTGCCTTCATACTACTGAAATATTAATCTTAGAAAAAAAAGTGATTAGGCAAGGTATGAGACAGGATTTTTTTCCTCCCCGTCCCCCAAATAGTTGAATGCACACAAATAACAAGATGATGATTAGGGAAAGATAAAATGTCTGTTTTTTTCTTCAAGATTTTAAGATTCACGCAGGAAGAAATTTGCTTTATGGAGTCAACAAAGTTGTGCAAATTTCATCCATCTCTGTTATCTTTCTTGCTATGTTAATGTTTTTTTTTTTTTTGCTAAATCTACAAAGTAGATCATTCAGAATCACTAATTTCTCTGTGTATATGAGTGAAACCAATATGGCCTCTTAATATATACAGCTGAAAACAGGAAGTTTTGAATACACTTAAAAAAATAGAAACAACATGCCTGTAATGTCTATAAAGATCGAGTAGGCATAATAATAATTAGAACTAAAATTCGGCTGGTGTGGTAACTTGAGAAGTCCAACTATTTCAATTCATATTTCTGGATCCTAAGGAACCTGTGACAATGGCCGTGATTCATTGTAACAATGTGGAAGCTGTCTCAGAGGAAGCAGTGCCATTGGGTCAGGAATGCTCACAATTATTACCAATTGATTATCTGTTTTACTGAAAAAAAAAAGATTACATGAAGCCAACACTTCTTTATTTTCACCACTTTCTCAGATTAAAGCATGAAGTGATGCCTCCCCAATAAAAATCAGTGAAGGAGAAAAGGATCTAATTAGAATGGGAACATTTTTTTCCTCATTGCTGCGATTTATGTTGTAGTCACATTCAATTTAAGCTACTCATTGGAATCATTGGTTTAAACATTATCATAGTCCAGAGCCAGCCTACTGGGGCCTGAATATTAGTATTTTTAAAGGTATTTAATGTTACTTTAATGGCTGGATGGGAATTATAACTATTGACAGGATGCAGGGTATTTCCCTTCATATATACTTTTCCAGAGATCAGGCTCTGTAAAGTCAAGTTAGAGCTTATATTCACAATTTGAATACCTTGTCAAAGATTTGGGCTATGATAATTTTCTCATCACCTTTATAAAAATATTCTCACATAAAAGTTAACCTTAATATTTAAAAATAAATTCTACTGTATAATGTTTTGATGACAAGATAGCTACATTTGACCAATTTTTCCCAGAAACATTTAAAAATTGTCACTCCCAAGTTACTGCAATAAATATCATCTTTATCTTTATTTTTCCCCATTTTATTGATATGTATAAGTGCAAAATTTAAGGTTTACAATGAAGTTTAGCATTCGGGGCACGTACCTATCTTGTCAAGGTGACAAGTACTTTCCCACTCTCCTTTTGTCCCTCCCCCGACTCACCTCTCCCTGCCTCCCCACCCTACCCCCCTGTTTCACTTTGTTTTTCACTTTAAGTTCCATAGGAGTTGTGGTCTGGGTCTCTCATATCAGAGAGACCATTCGATGTTTCACCTTCAGCTTCTGACTCACTTCACTAAGCATGATGTTCTCAACCTTTATCTTTAGATTAGGCTTGGAGTACTCCTTCTTTTTAGTCACTCCAGATCTCATCTTGAAATTAAAGCTCTTCAAGAACATAAGTCTCCACACAGAAATCAAATTCCCTCAGTACTTTTAGAGATTGATGGTCCATTTACTTAGCTAGACTGCTCAGAGTATTTGAAGTTATGGTGTGAGTATTATTGTGGCATTATTATTAAAAAGTCCTTCATACAGTATTGACACCCAGAATTTTTTAGGAAATTTTCTTTATGATTATTAACACCTAAGTTATTTCCACATTGCAATTTGAAATGCATAGTTGATTTCATTGCTAAGTGTTCATTCATTCAACACCATACTACAGAATCTCTGCTAAGTGGCATATATACACAGGCAAAAGTGTCCCAATAGTTCTTTGAGACTTACCACGATTGCATGTGTGTATCCATGATTGAATATATTTAAAATCATTCATAGTATAATATTGAAACTTCACAGCATTCTTATGAACTCATTGGGAGTCAGAGAGTTCTTATTACTTGCTTAGACAATATTTTGTGTCATGCACAGTGTCTCTCTGGACAACCTGGAGAGACACTTAGTCCCTTCTCAATACATTTCCACATATCTCGCAGGTACTTTCATGACTATGCTTTCTGTAGGAGCCTGTGAGCCTTCAATGCACACCATTGTAAGGTTTGTCACTACACTTGCCTTCCATAAGATTGTCATTCTGATTGTTCGTTCTATATAAAAATTCTGCAGACTTCCCTGAGGCAGAGCGCTAGGTTCTGATGATTGGATGACTGGATTTCTCAGTAATTCTTGCCTCATCTCCCCTGCAAAGGTCAGAAAGAGTAAAATCACCTTCTGAAGGTCATGGGATTAAGTTATGAGCTTGGGTAAGAGTTTATAGTTAACCCTGAAATGCCAGAGGGAAAGGTAAAGCATGCAGTAGATTTGGGGAATGCATCTGGAGTGTCTATTTTCTTGCTTCCTTCATTATAATGTTCTAGAAGTATTAGGATTATACAAGAGGCATGTCTTTTTTAGGACATGTTCTTTCTAAATCATATTTATCCTCCAGTTTCAGATTAAATGCCTCGTACTCTGGGAAGCTCTTCTGAAATTTTCTATTAGACACTCTTGTTATATCCTCTGCATACTGAATAGTCATTTCACTTTCCTTTTTATATTGCAAATTAATCCCATGATTGCAAAGAATTCTGTTGTGTTTATTGGACTGTCACTAGAACCTGCATGACATGTGACAGTTGACATACAGTCAATGAATGGCTGATTAGCAAATGAATACATGAAGGAATGAATAATAAACATGGCATGTTTGTTATGCATTATATACAGAAGGAAGTGTTTGAACTGCATTGCTTTATTTAATCCTAATCGCATCTCATTCCATTTCCACATTGGTCAAGGATTTTAGGCTGCAGAAAAGAAGAGCCAAGAATGAACTCAGGCTTCCTTGTTTCTAGAGCTCCATGCGCTACCTGCAACATCCCCATGACAGGCTACTTACCACTATAGTTAAAAAAAATCATAGTCACTGACTGAAGCAAATTATATTAAATATCACTCATCTACAGTAATTTTATTTCCAAATAGATGGATATTGCTAAAGCATACAATAGACTTTTACATTATAATTGTTTTGCTTTATAGGATAATTTAGTTATATGATTCATGAAAAGAAGAAAGAACTGGTTTATTTCTATGCAAAAAGTAAAAGGTAAAAATCTGTTATTTTTTGAAAATTTCTAAGTTGTTTTTCCTCTTTTAAATACTATAGCTGATTAAAATTAAGTGATTGTCACTAATTAGTAATAGCTGCTAGTGAGTGTTACTAACTTGCTGGTGGCTTTGATACTTTTGTGGCTTTGCTGGTAACACCAGTAAACTGAATTTAGATTTCTGAATCGTAGCTTACACTATAGGAGAGAGATGGCTCTTGAATACAGATGTATTTCTGCAAGTGGAAAGAGTTTGCCCAGAGGCAGGTGGTGTTTTTCAACGATGTTGTGTGAAGACATCTTTAATTAAAAAGCCAGTCATTTGCTGTATTTCCCTCTTGCTTTCTAGGCACATTCATACCAAAGGAAATCACAAGAGGATAGAGGGAACAGTTTCTTAAGACATCCTGACCAAGAAGAAGAAAACAACTGCCAAAATTGAAAGATTTGGATACCTAGGGAGAAAAATAAATATGCCTAGAACACGTGATATCTGGCAGGGGAATGCTGGACACAGAAAGCTAGCTTAAAAAAAAAGTCAGAAGACAATTTTTTGGGGGGAGGGGATCAGACTCTTCCTTTCCTACCCCAGCCACAAGTACGGATATTGCAATTTTGGCTGTAAAATCATAAATTATCCAGTTAAGGATAAAGGAAGATAACAATACAATGTAGGTCATGCCAGTCTTAAGAAGGAATCTGACCAACAAATGAAGTGTTGCCAAGGAGGGGACGCTTCGGCTAGGGAGTCTAAGTGAAGAACACGGTCCACAGGTAGCTTTCCAAAGCAGTACAAGCAAATAAGGGGAAATGTTTTGAGGAAAAATATTTGCAATATACATTGTGGACAAAGGATTAATATCTTTAATAAGTAAATAAGAATTGAAAGTTTGAAGAATAAAGGAACAAAATAATGAAAATAGGAAAAAGGAGAGACAATTTTAAAAAAGAATGATTTAAAAACTTTCCTAAAGCCTGGGGGAATGGCTCAGCAGTTAAAGCTCTTTAAATACCTGAGTTCAATTCCCCAGCACCACATAAGCTGGGCGTGTTGATGCACGCCTGTGATCCCAGCATTAGGGAGAATGATACGGGAGGATTGCTGTGAGTCCAAGGCCAGACTGGGTTCCATAGTAAGTGCAGGACCAAGCTGGGCTACATAACTGTTCAAATTTACTTATAATTTCACAAATACGATTTTAAATAACCAGGAGATATTGTTTCTTTTAGATTAGACTGGCTAAAAATTTTTTCAAAGACCTTATCATTTATGACTGAGGTGGTGAGGAAAGACCCTCCATCATACATTGCTGATGCAAATGAAAACTGGCGCCATCCTCCTTTTGAACAGTAAGTTGGCAATTCCTAACGAAATTGCACCTACCCCCTGTGCCAGAAATCTAAAATTTCAGAAATTTATCATGAAGATATACTCCAAACTATACAAACATACATACGCAGGATGTGATTCAGTCCAGTGTTGGTTTTGGTTTGCAGTAACAGGGATAGAACTCGGGGCTTTTTGCAACTGAACTATATCCTCAAACATCTTAGATTTTTTTTTGAGACATCGTTTTGCCACTTTATTAAATTGCTCCAGTGGCACTGGAATTTGCAGCCATTCTTCTGCCTCCCAGAGTCTCAAGATTCTAGGATTGCACCACCATGCACAGTTTACAGCAAGGTCTGTAACGGCAAAACTGGAAGCAGTCTGAAGGATGGTTGAACTGACTCTGTTATATCCACACTGACTTACTTTACAATTATTAAAGAGAGAATAAGGTAGATTCTGTGAACTGACATGAAATGACTTCTCCATCATACCTTTAAGTGGAAAAAGCATAGCCAAAAAAAATCACTGCTATCTCAGAAAGCACATGTAAAAAGACATGCATGTGTCTGCCCATTTGCACAAGGAGGAAAGTAGAAAGATTGCATCGTAAACTCTGTGACTGGCTACTCTCAAAAGACAGATGAGAACAAGATGGAAAGAAAGAGAAAATGGAACCAGAAGGAAGTTATAGTGAAGGGAAGTATACATTTTTTATATAGTTCAAATTCTTGGCAAAAGGGTAATGTTTCACATACCCAAGCACGAATAGTCTAAGAAAAGGATGTGAGGGGAACTAAAAATGTAATGTGAAACAATGATCAGAGAGAATAAATTACTAACCTAAATAATTTTTGGACGATTATGTACTGGCTGTAAACCGAAAGCTAAAAAGTACTGTATACAAGTGTTACCCTCTAGGTACTGTTTTCCAGGGGTTCAGGTTAGCTATTCTAAAACAGCTTTATGTGTATATCAAGGTGATGAAGATAAGTAAACGTATTTATGAATTAGAGCCAGTTTTCACACTGTCAGAAGAATTCATAAACAAGAAAGTGAAAGATCTTAATAAACCTTGTGGTACTTAGTCGTAATTAAAGGTGTCGTGGCTTCAAATGACTTATCAGAGATATTGATGAAGAGCTGCAGATGGGTACAGAAGTATGTGTCTGTGCATTTCCTAGTATTACTGATGTCCAACGATAAGATCTAGAAGCAAGTAGAGACAATGAATTTACCTACTGTCCAGATCTTGATTTCTTAATGTCATTTTCCAATAAAACTCCCCTAAAGCTCCCTTGAGAAATGGTTAATTTGAGGACTGGGTCAAGAAAGCTTCAAGACGAAGCTTATCTTAAGATGCCCAAAGCAAGGAAGTACTAAAAAGAAGATTATAGATTGTTGAATTGATATATGAACGAACATGAACACAAAAGCATTCCTATTGGCCAAATCTAAAATGGGAGTTAACAAAGTAAATAATGATAGTATTGTTTCTATCCTATTGGTTAAAATTATTTAAGTATCCATACTGATATAAAGAAGCAAACAAAAAAGATATATTTTCTTTACAGTAAAATTCAGTAATTAGAAGGAATGACAAAAAGAGGACATTGCCGTCACAGAGCTGTTGCAGGAGGGTTCATCAGTAATGTTAAAAGTGGTAGGTTAGATGAAACAGAATAATTGCGTAGTTTCAAGGTGTCACTCTGCAAGTATTTACCAGTTACAGAGGAAAAAATAATGACTCAGAGAAATATCATCAAAACTTACCACAAAGGGATCAAAACTTACATAACCATTTTAGGAGATACCAATATCATTTATCTCTTGATATACAGGAAGAAGGGTAAAATAATTCTATAGTGTTCTTTCTTTCTTTCTTTCTTTTTGGAAACAAGGTCTCACTCAGTAGTCCAGGTTGGTCCTGAACTCACTATGTAGCCCTGTAGCCCAGGCTGTCCTAAAACTAAAACTCATGGCAATCCTTCTGCCTCAGCCTTCTGAGTGGTGGGATTACAGGCATGCATTATCACACCCAGCTTGTATAGCGCTCGGAAACTGAAGTACGGGCCTTGTACTTGCTAGGTAAGCACACTAGCCATTGTACTATTTCCCCAGTTTTATGGTATCTTTAAAAATACATAATTTTAATCTATTCATAGAAAAATATGACAATTGCAATTGGAAGAATACTCTGAAAACAAACAAACAAAAAAGCTGGCCAGGACTCTTTGTGTCAGTCATATAAAACAGAAGAAGACTGAGGAGTTAGTACAGACTGGATGAGACTATGGAGACACAAAAGCCAGTGCAATATATGACTGTGGACTAGGTCCTGAATCAAAAAAGACATCAGTAGGACAACAGGCATGACTGAAATAAGGCCTGTAGATTAGTAATTAATTTTATGATGATTGCATTATTATCTTGTAACAACGTTAATATTAGTGGAAGCCACAAGAAGAATACATTAGAACTCTGTACCATTTTTGCATAATTTTTGTAAATGTAAACTTAGTTTGCAATAAAAATGTTTAAAATACAGCAGGTTATCAGTCACTCAAGTTCAAGTAGGACGTGACCACCCACTTGGATTTGGTAGAAGATACTGGAGCATTATTGGGAGGTTTCAGTAAATAGCTTTGAAAGTGTCCTCAGGCTATGATACTTCCTAAAAAATGTTAATGGAATTCTCAGCTTAAAATGTGATTTACAACATTTTTTAGAAGCTTAGATCCCATAAGCAATCCCCTTGAGTTTGCAGCCACTGAGCAGCTGGCTGGTTTTAACAAATGACACATAATGTGGGGATCAAAAATATGTGGTGGAATACCTGAATTAGTCTAGAGTAAAATTTCCTTTGTCTCAAGTCCCAAGACTTTAAATACTTGATAATACATTTATATTTATTGATAAGTTTTCAGCCACACTTGGATAGCCACTTTTAGCTACAACAGATAATGACTCCAAGGGGCTTCAACACTTTAAAAAGAGGTACAAATTATGCTGGTCAGATGGAGAAAAGCAGATCCCAGAATAGTATATACAACATGATCCCATTTTTGCTAAAAGTAAAAATACATGCCTACAGGAAAGCTTAATGTTTTGTGGGGCAAAATATAAATAGTGGTTAAGTCCGGAAGTTTGAAAGTGAAGTGTCTTTGCTTATCAGCAACTTCTAAATGTTCCACAGTAAGCGCACATTAATTTTATAATAATAAAATAATAAGAATTATTTTAAAAACTTCTAAAGAAGCAGTGTAAAAAATTTGGGCGGTCTCTGAATCAAGAGTAATGAGCTCACCATGTCAAACAAATAAAATTAGTTATAGATAAAATATCTTTACTCCAGACAGTCATTTGTACTTTAGGTGACTCCATAGTGGCTACCGATAGGAGGCCCGAAGAGGATTTTGCTGCCTATGGTCTTTTCAGTTAAAATGTCAATAATTACTCAGAGACAAGTTGAAGTGTCTGCAATTATTAAGCAAACAGTGTTAAGGGAACACTAATGTCTTTTAAAAGTTAAAAGAGAAAATATTCTCTTTTAGGATTAGGAAAAGATTTGTACATTGAGATATTCTATTTTACCCTTATTTTGTATGGCATATATTCAATGAAGAGACTTATTTTTGTCCATTCTCTGGTGACTAGAGTCTAAAACAGTGGCTCTTAAATGTAACACGCATTTGAACCAACATAGTGACTTGGATTCTGCAGGGGTGCGGGTACAAGTTGATTTTGCAAAAGAATCATCTGAGATGATTGACAATGCACAATCTTGGACCCCATCTCAGACCTAGGGATGGACCACAATCTACCTCCTAATAACATTTCGATTTGACACTAAATTTTAGAATCTCAGGTCAAAAGAACACAAGAGTCTACCTGACTTTCAGCTTCTGTCATTTCCTTTGCAAGTTGCTTAAATAACTAATAATATTTTATGTTAAGATATTACAGAAACCAACATTGACACGGAACTGCATTAACAAATGAAAGAACCACAACTCTGTCTTATGAAATTAAGTTGAGCTATTTTAATTTTTTTCCTCAAAATAAATGTTAAATTTCCTTAAAATCTAACTTTAACTATTTTCAAATATTTAAGAAACTTTATTCTTCCCAGTAAATTTCTTTTTTGATTCTCAGGTGATTCTGAATTTCATTTCTACTGGGTATAGTTATCCCTAAGGTGAGTGATTATGTGGCAAATTCAAATGCACTTACTTGCTCTGGTTGGGTCTTCTTTGAGAGGATTGTTTTAGAACCTGCTTATACATTCTCTTGGCACAGTGGGAGACCTTTCATTTTTCTGGCCAGATTACAAATGACTTTAAGGGGTATGGCTACAGTATACCTTTGTTTCAGATAAATGAAGGCGTTTATAGAACTCTAAAACAAGATATCAAAGGAAGGAAAGGGATGAGGCTGTAACTCAGTATTTAAAAAGCTTGCCTAGCATGTGCAAGACCCTGAAGTGGATTACCCAGTATCACATACTGGCTGGGTGTGGTGGTGCACTCTTGTTATCCCAGCACTTGGGAGGCTGAGGCAGGAACATTGCTGAGAGGCCAAGGCCAGTCTGGGCTACATAGTGAGTTCAGAATCATCCTGTACTATGAGGGGAAACCTGTCTCAATAAACAGATAAACAAACAAATAAAAGAAATGAAATCTGCAGTAATTTTTTGAGCTTAGTGTTAAGATAAAAATGGAATGATGATCCATAAGCCACTACATTATTTTATAATTTCAATTTTTTCTTTATTCATAGATGATAAAATTTTGGGCTCCATTAAACCATCATTTTATTTCAGACAGAAAGTCATACCATGAGTATCACATTAAAAACTTTATACTATAGAACAAGACGCTGTCTCAAAATAAAACAAACAAACAAACAAAAAAATACCCACACCCACACCCAAACCCCTTATAACTCAAGAACTTGAGCATTTCTGACTATTCCTTCTAACCATTTGAATTGTGACCTGATTAGGGTTGTATCTACTACATCAGGGATACATTTAGGAACTGGTTTAATTGAAGATCATTGTCCCAAGGATGGAGGTGGGATGGGGCTGAGGTGGTTATACTTGCTGCGCAGTAGGTTTTTTGAGGATAGCTTTTAAATGGGCAGCTACAGTAACAGGGAAGCAGGGAGCAAAGCTTTGCCTCTTTGTCAGATTGGCAGTAGTGGCATTAGAACTCAATAGGAGGATCCTCACAGGAGGCAGAGTTTCACTTGGAGGCCTGGTCCTTCCAAGGCCATGAACTTATACTGGTTTGTTGCTGGGTAGTTGGGGATTCTTGTATTAGAAGGTCATAAGCCTCCATTGTATATCTAGGTTTAATACTAAATTTGAGTCTTACACACACTCACAACTCATGATTTTTTGGAATAATATTTAAGTCTACTGAAGTCATTCTTTTACCATTGTTTTTACATATTAAACCGGAACTGACAGTCTCACTTCTACCAAGAAGATATACAGAGAATTAACTTACTCATATAGAGATTGAGGTAAAAGTTATGCAAGATATACTTAAAAATAAAGCAGAGTTCATGAAATGTATTTGAAATCAAATGTGCTGAGGCTGAGGCTGAGGCAAGAGAATTGTGATTGGGCGGCCCAGTGAGTTCAGGACCAGGCTGTAACGCAGAGTGAGACTCTGTCCCCAAAAGAAAACAAAACAAAACATAACAAAACAAGACAAAACAAGACAAGACAATAACAACAAAAGCCAAAACAAATATCCTTAAAAAAAACCCTAAATATTTAATGCAGTACTGTTCACTATAAACTGAAGAATTGACCCTAAACACAAGTACATCATGCATAATAAATAAATGGGTAGGGTTTTCATAGATTAACTGCCATATCTATGAAAGCCTAGTGTATCCCCATAGTAGATAGCTAAGTTAACACTGTTTTAGAGCAAAGAAGCCACTTGGAAGGAAAGGCTGTAATATCTGCTGCTTAAGAATATGTAAGACGTAAAAGCTGGCTTTTGTCTCAGGAAATTTTTCTTGAGGTTTTCACCCTAAATATGTTTTATTGACTTCTTATATTTCAAGATTTGTTAACTCTGTAAAAAGTTTTACTATTCTTTCATTATATTTAAATCTACTCTTAAAAACTAAACACAAATTTGCTTAAGAGAAGGCCACACCAACAACATTAGCCTGCAGCTTAAGGATTTCTTACTGTTGTTTAAAAGTTTGTTGTAATATTTCACTTGATTTCAACTAGTCCTACAAAATTTTACCTTTTGAAACTGTGATATCACCTTCTTCACTACTGTTCATTGTTTTCACAGCTACTATTATGGATAAATTTCCTGCTACTTGCTTATCACACATATTAAAATATTAATATTTAACAGGCAAATCTTTACAGTTGGAAGGTTTCTGGATTGATTAAAGTTTTAGTTTTCCACACATTATCTATTTTTGATTTAAAGAGAGTTTGAGTACCTGTGTTTCATCTTTCTCATAAGCCAACAATAGCTATGTGGAATCAGGGTCTGAGTCCTCCACATTGTTCAAGTGTAGTTGATTGTTTGTTCTTTCCAAACTGTAACTGAAACTTTTAAATGAGGTCTATACATTGTGACACAAAAAAAATGATTCCCAATATTGTGACAAATATCTTTTAAAAATAGACTCACTTATAGTAATGTTGAGTGAAATTCCCAAATACTATATACAGCACAATATGGTCTTGAGAGAGATCAGTATTAGCCAAACTAATAATAAGTTGGGATAGCTTTATGCAAACTTATGATAAGAGAATGAAAAACCTTGAGAAATACCCATAGATGCTGTCACCCCGAAGGGCTAAGTGGGAGGGTGGGCAGGACATTGTAGTTTGCAGGCAGCTGCAGACTATTGGGACACACACATGCACATGCCATCATGATGTTACTTAATTCTTAGGTGAAAGAAAAAGGAAAGATTCTAAAAATATGGAGCATTGTCTTTTTTGATCTCTACTTTTCACTACATTATTTGATTTATTGTGAATACTTAGTGACTTTTTCTGAGTTCCCTAATTGCTGTCAAATATGTATGATTATCTTTTCTAATAATATGTCTTGTATATTTTGTTCTATCATTCCACTTACTTTTTGAACAATGACCTGAGAATGAATACAGTAGTTTTAGTTAGTCAGAAGGAAAAAGAAAATATCAAATTATTCTCCTATTCATAATTGGTGTTCTATGGTCATAGTTTTGATCAATAATCTCATTATTCTTAGCAGAGTGTTTCTGGAATTATGTTTTGATTCCAGAGACAAGCTCAAGTAGACTCTGATTCCTATTAAATGGTGAAAAAAACCCTCCTTTCTAGTAAATCAACACTGTAGAAAACAAGACAACTTTAATTAGCAGAGTTTAGAAGCAAGAACAATTTTATATCAATACCACATTCTAATTTGAATAAAATGAAAAGATGCCTTATTTTCAGCAGGCTAGAATCTAGAAGAGAATAACACAAGGTTCATGTGCAAATTCTTTCAGTTTTATAAAACATTACCAATCCATTAAAAGTATTTAAGGAGCTGGAACATTTGTCAGGGTTTGAAAAGGCTTACTAGAATGTATCCTATTTTGTTTTTTCTTGCGAGGCACTAGGAAGACGATAAGACAGCACACTAGTTATGCCTGAAAAGTCAACCCTCCTCACTTTTGGTTGTATAAATATTTGTCATTAAATTTAAAAATTCCTCTTGGGAACTTGTGAGATGCTTTTGGAATAAAAGAGATAACAATAAAATCTATGAATTTAACTCAGAAGCACAAGTTCTGAGAGTCCTGAATTTAAGCAGGTTACTTGAGGTCAAAATAAAATGCCTTACTTTTCTTAAAGAATGTATTAAACTCTACTGACTCCAAAATGTATATATTTTTGAGTGACACGTAAAATTAATTAAAAATTAAGTCCTTAAAAGGCATCTTAAAATAGAAAATGAAATTACCCTAAGACTTGATTGAAAGACTCAACTGGTAATTTTGAATGTCTGTCATATTTAGTTTCACTTTTAATTTCTCCAAAGAACAACCTCTACTTTACCTGACGAGGGGTTCTTTCTGATTTACTTCTACACCATTCCCAATCTGAAAGGTCTGGTTTCTGATTCTCTTCATGAGATAGTCTTCTTTCTGAACCTTCAAAAACTGTGGTTTCTTCGTATTTAACATCACTTCCTCTTTTGTCAGAGAGTGAACATTTTTCTCTGTCAGGATCCTGTTTAGGCTCTGTAAGATCAGCAGTATTCGTGCATTTGTTAACGCTTTTTGATGAGGAGCTGTCCAGAGAGGGCGTGGTGCTAATCTCTACTTTTATGGCATTGAAAATATTGCGATTGTCTCTCTGAGAGTCCTTTGTAGTTTCACATTTGTAATTCATCAGGTTGTGATAGGAAATGAAATTTTCACCATCATCATCATAGTAATCTTCATGTGCTATTTTATAAATTCCATAACTCTGTTGGAACGACAGATTGAATTCAAAGCCTTTTCTCTTGGCTAAGTGAAAACAGTAACAAAATACTATGGTTAGTGAGACAGATATAAGCAACAGTTGGATATACATAGTGAATATAAGAAGAAAGTGCATTCTACTTGATAATTAGGTGTTAAAAACAATGTTTAGTTGCTTCTTGTCAATTATGCAAATCAATCATGCCCTCAAAATCAAATCATTTTATCACTCTAGGCCTAATTTTTCTCATTTGCTCAATGAGGGGCTTGAAACACATACAACATGAAAGATTCTTTTAATCTTTTAAACAGTTTTACATAACAAAATTTAAATCATAAATTAAGGAACTCAAGTATATTCAGTTTTAGCTTTTTTCAAATTCTACTATTTCTAATTTATCTTGTGATACTATATATTACCTGTAAACTTTGCTTTAGTAGCAATTATTTATTAAATAACTTTAATGTTGAGAGTAACAACAACATGTATAAATCCTTTGAACTTTTGATGTATACTATTTCTGACATTTATAGATCTGTAATGTGCACATTAAAAAACTTAGACCATGCTTCCTTTAAGCTTTCAAAATTGTAAAAAACAATAAAATATTCTGAAACAAATGGATTTGAAATCAGCTTGTAAAACAGTGAATAGGTATATATTTCTGTGAACTGGAGAATTTTATGGTGTCTATGACAATGATTAATTTTAAAATGAGTTTAGCAGAAATGTACAAAAGTTATGATATAAAATGCTGGTATTCTCAACATACTACACTTAGATGATGGATATGAAGCAGTCATAGAATAATGAGTAAGAATGTGTCAGAAAGTGACACAATTTTGTGTGAATGTCATTTAATTTTTGTGCATTAAAAATGAAGTTCCAGCAAAGTGATAGATAAAAGGCACTTTAATGTTTTGTTTTCATTTCTTGAAAGTTCTACAAAGAAAAATTTCACTCTATTTTTGTTGGGTGTTTTCATATTCAGATATTTAGTTATCTTTGTTGGAGAAATTATAAAATGCTATAAAGTTTCTATGGGAATGGTGCATATTATATAATTCAATTCATTTTACAATACTCCCTGGTATCACTCACATGCTGATTCTGTCACTGAAGTGTTGCCAGAACTAAGGATTTACAAAACAATTTGTTTGACTTAAAAATAAAACATTTTTATACTTGTTAAACTGTTAGAGCAGGCTTGTGTGAGATTTCTTATTGTTATATTTTTATAAGTATTTTTATTGATTTTTCCTGCAGTTATTGCTTTAGATATTCATCTTCACAAGTACAGGCCTGTTATTATAAATTCTACCATTATTTTAAAGAAAATGGATGTAGCATCTATTAATAAAACTTTATGACATTTTAAAACAATGAAATTTTATGTCAATTAAAAACATCTAGATATTCTAAGCTTTAAATGTTCTCAATGCATGAAAAAGTTATAAGCTCATGGTTAATTAATACTTATAAAAGAATCCTGTTGAGCCTATTAGCACCAGCCTCCAGGACTAAGCTCATGGTTAATTAATACTTATAAAAGAATCCTGTTGAGCCTATTAGCACAAGCCTCCAGGACTATGAAAGGCTGAGGCAGGAAGATTCCATCTTTGAGACCAACCTAGGCAATTTATTGGCTTAGTGACTTTCTGTTTCAAAATGAAAACTGAAAATGGGCTAGTGTAGCTCAATGTAAAGGCCCTAGGCTTGATCCCCTGTGCCAAAAGCAAATAAATAAATAGTCTTACTGTGAAACTGAATGTAGAATATACTTTGCTGCATTTAGATTTTTACAACCTTAAAATAGTGTAGGTGACCTGTTTGAATTTAATTTTTCTTCTCTGCTAGAAACATATACTTGTATATAGTGGAGCAGTTAATTCAGCACATACTAATGCACTCTTGACTTTTTGTCTGTCTTTTGTATGGAATAACAACATAATATTCTTTTTCCTTCTGGCAGATCAGAGCTTCTCTTAGAATATGGAGACAGCTATATTGTGAAGAGTTTTGTAATTAGCCCTATTTCCCAGTTCTGTTTTAGATGTTATATATATATATATATATATATATATATATATATATATATATTAACTTAAAAAGCATTGCTAGATTCATACATACATGTACAATGACAGGTTTTGAGGCCTTTATCCTTTGACATGGAAGGGTGTGATTTCTTGGTTGGTACCAAAAACTTTCAGACACTGACTATTTATTCTGAAAACTTTCCAAAACCCTTGAAGAAAAATAATGACCCTGTTATTCTTACTGTTCTACTGAGAAAGAGTGGTTTATAAGATAATGAATTTTTAATTTTTTTCGGATGCAGGCTCCTGGGCACTGTGGTTTCCCACCTGTGGACCTGGGAGAGGGGAATTCTTCACTCTAAGCTCAGAGGTCTGAGGACAGATTATCTACCGCCTTTTTTGACACCACGTTGTGTGGAAGGAGTTCCTGTGTTCTCTTTTTATGAAAACAATCACTAGTGCGCAAGAACTTCGTGTCATTGTGTAAAACCTTCGTCGCTTAAAGCCTGTCCCAGCACCGCGCTGAGAACCCTGCCCTTATGTCCCTCCCGTTCACCGCTCTCATTTGTCCTTGCGCTGTGAGTCCTCTACAGGGCAGCTTCGCGAGCGCAGCTCGCCCCTCTGGCTGCGGTTTGGGGGAGGGCGACTTACTTTTCTTTCCATCAGATGCCACCGAGTCAGCGTCCTGCCTGCAGTTGATGATGCAGCCACAAGGCAAGTGGGTCCAGCGTTTGGACAGGACAAACACGGGGGTGACGGTGGCGGCCAGGAGCGTGAGGAGGAAGCTGAGCGTCTCCAAGGGGAGGCTCTGCACTCCCGCCAAGTGCTTGACCAGCATGTGGACCTGCAAAGGCGGGAAAACTTCAGACGTAACCCAAACCCCATTTCCCGCGTCCCGCACCTTCCCTGACGCGCCGGCCCAGCCCTCCTTCTCGATGGACAGCCACAGCTGTGCTCCGAGCAGGCGCTCCTGAGGCCGGGTCCCACAGCCCCAGGTAATGTCTCTTCTCGTTCCCGCTCTGCCCTCGCTGACTCGAATCCCCACCAGGAGGTGCGGTCGGCCAGGTGCAGTCTCCGCCCAGGGAGACAGGCGGGACCTGTAGTGAGCACCCCACAGGGCCGCTGTCGCCTCCCTACCTCTCCTACCCGCCGGGACGCGGCGGCCGCAGCAGGGCGCGCTGTCGTCCCCTGGCCCTGCTGTTCCTGAGCGCCGAGCCGAGCCCGTCCGGTGTTCTCCCGGCCTGAGCGGTCTCGGCAGGGCGACCCTGTCCCGCGCCGCGCCCGGAGGGGACGGGCGGCCTTTCCACAGACCCGCGCGGAGCCGAAGGGACCGCCGCGGGTGAGCGGGAAAGCCGTGTCTTTACTCCAGGGTTCCTTTCGCGCACACGCCCAGAGGTTTCTGTGGGATCGCATCCTCCACCACGCCCAGAAAACTAAGTTGCCGGCCGCCTGACGTGCACGGCCGCTCCGTTTAAGAGCAGCTAGCACAGGCGGCGTGGCTGACGGCCCACGCGCGCGCTGCCTTCCTCCTCGCGCGGGGAGCCACGGGGGCGCTCTCGCCGGGACCCCCACCCCGCCACGCGGGCCCGGAGCGCGCGCGCGCAGCGCTTACCATCATGGGCAGCCACAGGAAGACCTTGGTGAGCGCCAGGACCAGCGCGAAGCGCCTCTGCGCCCGGCTCCGGGCGGAGCTCCCGGCGCGGGGCACCGCCCCGCGGCTTCCCGGCCGGCGGGCGCCGGCGCCGGCGGCGGAGGGCGGACCCAGCCCGGACCCCGAGGCCCGGCCCGGCGAGCGCGGCCCGGCGCCGAGCCGAGCGGGGCCCGCAGCGTCCTCGGGCGAGCGGCCGGGCGCGATCGCTCCGGCGGGAGGCGTCCCAGGCGTGCCCGCCCCCGGAGAGATTCCCCGGTCGCGTGCGTGGCGGCTCCACGGTTCCTCCGAGCACAGCAGCCGGTGGCCGAGCGGGACGGAGAGGCCGGCCAGGAGCCCGAGGGCCGCGGCGTACACGGCGACGAGGAGCAGCACGTAGGAGCTGGAGCAGTCGGCCAGGCAGCCCCAGGGCGTGCGCGCGAAGGCGCCCCAGCCGCACAGCGGGAGCGCCGACAGCAGCAGGCTGGCGGCCCACACGGCCAGCGCCACGCCGAGCGCCCGGCCGCGCCCTCGCGGGGCTGCCCGGCTCTCCGCAGCCTGGCGCATGGTGTAAAAGTTGTAGGAGACCAGGAGAGTCGCCTTCAGGTTGCTGGACAGCCCCTGGCACAAGTAGAGTAAGGCAGAGGTGGTGCACAGAGACTGGAAGTAGCCAGGGACCTCGGTTGGCCACTGCAAAAACATGAAGATGGTCACCGACGGGACGCTCATGAGATCATCCACAGACCAGGAAGCCACAAGCATGGACACAACAGTCCTGCTCTGCATTCTGAGCAGGGACACTAGTGAAAAGATACTGCCCGTCAGGACCGCAAGAGTCATTAAACAGGTCAAGCCAAAAAGATAGACATTCAGAGGTGCTGGCGAATTTGGAAGGTCTGTAGAGTTATGCCTTTCTTCCCACAGGCTAGAGTCATTTGTTAATACGTGACTGAAAAAGAAAGACATTGTCCTTGATCAATATTTAATTTCCCTTCTCAATGAGTCTGATGAGTTTTCTCAAAATAAAGCATGGCTGTTGCAAACAGATGTCATTTCTCCTGCCAAGATTCCCTGTAGATGTTCCCAGGGCAGTCCTGCAGGAAGTAGCCAGGCATGTCTCTTTCAGATCTGCCTCATCCCACATTTAAAAATTAGATTCCATCTCAGGATCAATAAGAAAGTTTTCAACATTCCAATGAAAAACAATCGAATCAGAACTTCCCTTCCACCTTCAAATTTCAGGCAAGACCGCAAAAAACCTCCTCAGGCAGATTACAAGCAGTGATGTCTGGATCCTTTGGGTCCTTCTTAAGGAGCAAAAGAGCTCTCAGCTCCATGTGATTAGGCTCCAGTCACTTTTAAGAGCAACGAAATGAAATGATGCATTTGGTTCCAGAGTTGAATTAGAGGCAGAGAGATTGTCGGGTGGGTTTTGGCTCTGCAGAGAGTGAGCCAGTCAGTCAGAGGGAGCCGGAGAGCACAGGCTCCCATCCACACCTTGTGTTCTTCAATCCGCTTGGCTGTGATCCTCAGAGCTGCAGGAAGGAGGAGTCAGCTCCAAGCAGGAGAGAAGCAGGGAGAGAGGGAGGGGAGTGTTCAGGGTGTGATGAGGGGACGAGGTACACTTTCTCAGCCTGCCTTGTTCTAACTGGAGCGTGTGTGACACACAACACTAGTCCAAGCACTTGTTCAGGCTTATTGGAAACTACAGATATCATCATGGAGAGGGCTGGGCTACTCTAGCAATTAAAGTCTCCTTTTATTCATTTCTAGACTTTCCTGCTTCATAATCCATTGGAGGAAAAAATGTCTCCAGTGTCAGTTACAAGAGTGGGTTGTGCCAGATTTCTTTTTATAAACCTTTTGTACAAAAAAGCAAATACCACGTGTTTTCATTCACTTGTGGAAGCTAAAAAAAAAAAAAAAAAGTTGACCTCATCCAACTGGAAAGAATAGTGGCTACTAGAGGCCAGGCGGGGTGAGGAGAAGGGCAGGGAGAAGTCAGAGAGGGCATGAGGGGATGAGTGGACAGGGGTGATCTCAGCCTGTGACAAGTTTATGCTTGTATCAAAGTGAGTGGAAGAGAAGACTCTGAGGTGTCCTGACACTCAGAAATGACAAACGTTTGAGACAGCAATGCTAATTATTGTGATTTACTGAGTACCTACTGCATACATACATCAAATTATCATAGCATACCCCTCAAGTAAGTACAGATATTATGCATCTATTAAAAGTTAAAAATGTATTTTGGAGTGTTACATGGTCCTCAGCACACGGAAAAAAGGTCATATGGAATCTTTGGCACAGTCGTACTAGCTTTAGATTCTATCTTCTGTTAATATCATCAAGTAAGCAGGTTGTCATTTAATAAATAGTAGTTCCCATTGTTCCTAAGATCAGATGACATTCTGCATGGTCTAGAAGGATAACAATGTACACCCAAGTATGTGCTGTGTGTGTCACGTGAGAGCACAGGACAAGGAAACAGAAAGGCACTGCTGAAAAGATCTGAGGGAATGGAGGTGATACTAGAACTGTGATCATGTTTTTCAGTTTTGAAATATCTTATTACATTTAGTTTGAATATAAATAAAATGATAAAATGATTGTGTTAATCTTTGCTGTTCACAGCTTTCCATAAGCACAGTAGGCAGTTCACTAACCTTGACGTATTGGTTGATTTTTTTTTCCCTTCCCTCAGCAAATGGAAACAAACAACAACAAATCACATACGACATCTAGCTCAGCCCTCTAGCTCTCTCTGCTGGCAGGAATGCGCCTTTCAGCACAGTTAGTAAGAAAAGTGGGTGTAATGTCACTTAAAAATGATCCAAAAACCCTAATGATAAACAGACCTTATTTTTTAATGTTTCCAAAGTTCTGAGACAAGTCATTTTGCCTATCCTCACAGATCTCATTCTTCTGTGTCATAGTGAAAATATGGTATTTAATATTGGATTTTCAGTAGGATTGAAAATAAATACCACACAATTAAGATGTAATGAATAGAAATTATGGATAGCTGCTGTCACACAATTTCAGGCCCAGAATCATTCTCTCTATTTATTGCTATCATTTCTGGATTTTATATTAAGTGTAAATTTAGAAAGGGATGTTTAAGCAATAGATAGCTTCGGTCGCTAAGATGTTAGAGCAGAAGCCAGAATATTTTGCACATTTCCCTCTGGGCCTGGTGGTGCAGGAGTCTAATCCCAGCACCAGGGAAGGGTGAGGCAGGAAAGTCACAAGTTTGAGCCCAGCTTGGGCAATTTAGCCACTTAAAAACTCCTTCTCTCAAAAAAGAAAATATCATTTAGCACCTTTGAAAGAAAGGTTGGCTGTCAAAGTGCAGCCAGGTGGGAAACAGAAGAAGAGCATCAGAGTTAGACTTTAGATCCTACTATTTCTTGTTTAATAGCTTAAGCAAACATTTGTTTTTCTTTCCTCTGGTGTTTGTTTCTGTATCATAAAAGATTTTGTGACAAGAGATGTAGCTCAGTGGGAGAGTGCCTGCCTAGCATTCAAAGGCTCAAGGTTTGATTCTCAGGATACACAAAGAATTTAATTGGCTTATTTTTAGGTTTTAAATTGGATGACAATTTTTTAGAAATTCATATTAAGCTTAGTCTTTCTTCCTTTCTCTCTCTCTCTCTCCCTCTCTTTCTCTGTCTTTCTTTCTTCTTTCTTTTGTGACAGAGTCATGCTTTGTAGCCCAGGGTGATCCTGAACTCACTATGGTGCCCAGGCTGCCCTTGGACTCATAGCAATCCTCCTTCATCAGCCTCCCAAGAGTGCTGGGATTATAGGCATGCACCACCATGCCCAGATTATGTGGTACTGGGGAATCAAACTTGGGTACTTAGCATTTGACTTAGCACCTTAGCACTTGCTAGGCAAGCACTTTAACCACTGAGCCATTCTTCCAGCCCCAAAAGTTCATATTAACTTTATCATAACTTTCTTTCCTGTTTATTTCAAAATAATCAACATGGTCATCTAATACAAAGTAGAAATGAATAAGGCTAACATTAGATTCTCTAAGATTTAAATAATTTTCTACTAGGAAAACATGGAATTTCTTGTCAATTAGAAAAATGGTGTAAGATTCACGCAATCTGGAATGTTAGGCCAGCTAGAGGATTACAGCTTTCCAGGAGAATCCAGGTGAGCTTGATGAATGCTCCTCTATGTATGCTAAGTAATATTTGTAGGGTAAATCACTGAGTTTTGGAGGTTACCACCGGATAGTGTCCTACCTCATGCTAATATGGTCAGGAGTGCTTTTGCACCTGTTTCAAAAAGGGGAAAACAGAGGCCCTGGGAAGGTAATTGATTTGTCCCAGGTCCCACATTTACTAAGCGGTAGAGCTAAGTTTAAAAATCATAGTTGGGTCCTGCATTCCTAACCACAGCAGGCACGCATTACCTAACAGTTTCCTCTTCCATTCGTAGATACATTTCAATTGGATGTTGCTAATTTCAGTTCTGTTTGCTTTATTGCAAAGCACATCTGGGATAGCTCATTTTCCAAATTTTTAAATTATAAGATTTTTACCAACCTTTAAGATTTATCCTTGAGTATGGGGGATGGGAAGGAGGAAAGCTTAGGAAGGAAGGAAACAATGGTCAAATAAAATATATGGTTACAAATTTCCAAGTAGTATGTTAATGAATCTGTAGATCATACATATCCAAACAAATACATTTTAAACAATTATTGAAATGAAAGACATTAAAATTTTTAAAATAAATATTTTCAGTGAAATAAAATTGTATAATTCATTACTGTTTAAACAATACATAAATATATTTGTTTTAAGAGCATTACAAATGTACTATAAATGTAGGCATTATAAAAATATAATGCATTATGAAACCTTTGTTTACATTTTCTATGTGTTTTATAAAGCATGTATATTTTATAGTGTATTATATATTATCTATGAAATATATGTGTATTAATATGTATATACACACCTATATATTGAAGCATAAAAGTTTAATCATAAACATATGATACTTTTGTATTCATAGAAACATAGTGCTATGCAATCAAAACATTTTGAGTAGTGCCTCAAATTAAGACTTTTAATAACTTATCTGCAAAGCTAAAGTGAGATCTCACTAATTATCATATATGTATGCACACAATATATAAGCAAAATCCAAATGTTATTGATATAGCTAAATAATATACTACATAGTATATACTAACATGTATAAATTATGTTTATATAATTGGGCATAATATGAGCTATATGTAATTGTACATGCATCTAGACAATATAACACACATGTTCTGCTTCAGCTGATAGATTTTAAAAGAGTTACTATCAGTTTGATTTTCATGATGAGAGAGCTTCATTGAGCTCACATCCCCAGCCCTTCCCAACCTTTTTAATTTAAAAATTTTAAAGGATGCTGTCTCTGGGCTGCTAAGTTGTCCAGTTGTCCAGTTGTCCTTCTTAGTTCCATCTCGCAACTATGAGCATGGCTGGAATTCCACCCGGTTCCAAATCAGAAAGACTAATTTTGTGAATGTTGTCTTTAGGGACAATACTGGATACACTCTCAACCCAAAGGAATCCCTTGACATTTGTGTGCATTGTTTCTTCAAATGGGAAATTCTATATGTATTAGTTCTATAGATAAGACTCAAAAAGTTAGGGCTATGTATGTATAGATAGTTGTAAATACATACATGTGTGTATACTCAGGTGTTGAACAGTTAGAGAAAAGGAAGTTTGCTAGCAATGACCGCTGTTTACTCAAGGTTACTCATTCTGAACACAGACTATGATTCTAGTCATTAGGTAATATCCATCGAGTTGCAGACTGAAAACAATTATCCAGAGAGGAGCTTTTATAAAGAACTGTATGAGACTCTTGAATAGATTAGGAGTGACTAAATCCACATCATAGAATAAAAATATAAATACTATATCATAAATATTTATTCATTTAACATCTATTTGAGTTTCTAAAGTTCACACATGTGGATTAGCGGTAAACAGTGAGTTGTGGTTCCTGCCTTCATGAATATTAAATCTTATGGTTTTTAAGCTATCTTCTTCTTTAAGTTCTTGTCCTTGGAAATAACTTATAATCCCATTTATTCAATGCAATAAATGTTTAATGCTTGAGATTGGAATGATCTGAGGTAAACCAAATTGACTGAACTGTTAATTAGTACTGAAGTAGTGTGGAAGAACTCCTTGTACCTTATTTTTACCAAGTGCATTTGAGCTACAACATTTCAAAGAAATTAATAAGCATCTCTGCTTTTCAAGGGTAGAATAATGTCATGAATGATTACTATCATTGTAAATGATGCACAAAGGAGTTCTGACTCTAATTTTTTAGTTTCTTTTCCTTTGGGGAAAGATCTTTAAACTCTCTCCTACCTATGAGAATAGTTTCGAGGGTCTCACTTGGTCCAGCTTTCTCTTTACCTTGCAAGGTCTGTGTTACGTTGAACTTTAATTATTGTGTCCTCTCCCTATGTTCTTGTTCCATACTAGGGTGGTCTGGAGTACTACTTCTTTAAATAGTCTTAGCATATTCAGAAGCAACTCAGTCTTTGTATCTGCAATTGGTCAAACTTAGTGGTAAGTTCCAGAACTTCATACACCATGTTCTCATGCATGACTGCTTTTTTAATACTTCCAAAATGAGTGCTACTAACTGCCCAGAATTTTGTCTCTCTGTGTTCAGTGCTATGCCTTTGCTTTCTTTATTTTTCCCCTCATATTATTAGGAAGCTGAGAATAGAAATTTCATTTGATCCAGCTACTGCTCTACTGGGCATGTTCTCAAAAGAAATGAAGTCAACATATCAAAAAAGACACACGAATATGCATGTTTATAGAAGAACAATTCATAATAGCCAAATCCTGGAAACAATCTGCCTGCCCATCAATAGAGGAATGGTTAAAGAAGATGTTGTACCTATGCACAATGGAATAGTCTACAGCCATAGAGACAGATACGAAATTTTGAACAAAAATGGGTCCACCTTGAGTCATTAATGCTCAGTGAAATGAACCAAACACCAAAGACTGACTACAAGTGGGTGTCTCTCTCATGAAATTCACAAAAATAATGACAAAGAGACCCCAACATGAGTGACAGGGTATAAAGAGGGCAATGGTGAGTTAGAAAAGGGGCAAATCTTCAAAAGGGGGGGGGGGAATGCATAGACAGTCACTGATTTCCCAGACCCCATGTGCCTTTGTTTTTTGACCTGATTACTCTGTGCCCCCTTGGAGCGTCATCATCTTCTCTTGGGGACCATACTGCCTAGAAATGTATTTTATCTTATTTTTTTGGAAGGAACTGTAAACAAGACCCCAATTTCTCTCATAAAGTAAAACTAACAATGACTTAAGAAGATTTCTTAAATTTTTTTGGGACTGGCTAACCAAAGCTTGTTTTTATAAGTAAAATTCTAAGAGAACAGAGTGACGCCTGTTCGTCTACATCTTTCAGTGGCTGCTTTCAGCCACAGCAGAACTGAAGTCGCAGTGGATGAGAAAGAGACTGTGTATGTCAACAAGCCAAAAACATTCACTCTGGCTTTGTGCAGATAATACTTTATTGATTCGTGTATTATCTGAAAGAGAAGAATTTCAATGTAAATGTATGACTAATAGAATGTTTTGGTCATTTGTGAGATTTAGACAAACTCATATCTTCCTATTCTAACACTCCAAAATATAATAAATATATTTATATAAAAAATTATATATGTATCACTAATAACATCAGTAGCAACAGCAATTACAACAGCTGACATTTTTTTAGTTCCTAGAATGAGCTGGGCACTCTTCTAAAATATGTGTTTTAGTTTTGCAATCTTATTATGTGTATCAGGTTTACTTTTATTTTCCCAAGGAAATAAGCAACCTGCTTCTGGCGAGAGGGTGATGATCTGAACTGGCTATCTGGGGACACAGGCCTGGCTTCCGGGGCAGCGCGGGGCGTGCTTTGTCTCCCGCGCTATCCTTTAGATTCCTTGCTGCAGCGAACATCCTGTCCACTTCACTAAATCAGATGGAATGCCCAGGGAGAGAACTTCTTAAAGCAACACATATCTCTTATCATTGCTTCAGTCATAGAAACATGTAGATGGCTTCCTGTTCTTCCTTTTCATTTAGTATGATTGAGCTCCAAAGACCTCATAGAAATTCCTTCGGTTGTTCTTACTTCTCTGGGGAAAGCAAAGTTTCCTTCAAGCTCCACAGCCTGGAAGTCAGGGCATGCAAAAAGACCCCTCACTTGTTGAAGATGAGACTGCAGTCCAGCGACAGAGGTGGAAATGAAACGCACTTGTCTCCGTTTGCTCCCTCCTCCTCTGTTCACAAGGGCAGGAGTGTCCCTGGACCACAGAGTGAGAAATACCCCAGAGTTTTGGGTATATTGAAAGCA
Source organism: Ctenodactylus gundi (assembly GCA_004027205.1). NCBI lineage: Eukaryota > Metazoa > Chordata > Mammalia > Rodentia > Ctenodactylidae > Ctenodactylus > Ctenodactylus gundi. The sequence goes on along the minus strand of PVKB01003256.1, from coordinate 22,388 downwards.
AAAAGATTTTTTTTTTATTTAGGAAGGACTTTTAAAATCCTGGATGAAACAAAATCATGGTAAAATCTTAGAAATAAGAATCTTGTGGAGGTGAAAAGTGTTATTGATTCTCTCGTCATTGTGGTGGACAAGCTGGAATCTGACAGCCTGAATGTGATTTTTTATTCCCTCTGGTTTACTTCGAGTCCTTCAGCCGACAATCTCACCTCTGGCTCCGTTCCTCTCCCTTTGTAGTTAGGATAATAAGAGCTACCCCAAAGGATTCTAGAATTATGGCAAAAACATAGAGTGTAGCGTAAGTCATGATGGGTTTCTTGTATGCTTGTCACCACAGCTGGCATTTCCTGTGAAGTCTAACAGTACACTGTCATGTCAGTACACCTAGGTTTTCTGGTAGGCGACAGTAAGAGTAGAAGCACCTGAGATGTGTCTGATCTTTCTTTTCCTTACATTTCTGGCAAAGATCAGAATCAAAGAATCTTTTACATACTATCCAATTTTTTACCTGATTCTCAAATCAGTAAGATGTGCAGTAAAAATAATGGGAGATGGAGAGAGAGAGAGAGAGAGAGAGAGAGAGAGAGAGAGAGAGAGAGAGAGAATATGGTAGTTTTGAGACATTGGGCCTGACACATTGTGGTGCTGGTGCAGAGACAACAAGCCTGAAGCGAAGGTGTCCTGGAAAGCAAGGTTAGGGATCAAGACTAGAAGCTAAATTACAGAGTCAGATTTCTTCTTTTATGAGACAGATATCACTAAGAGAAACTCGTAAATGAATTAGATATGACAGTAGAGGTATGGCAAGGTACAACAGTATAAAAGATCAGTATATTTTGTGGCACAGAAATTATTATTAGTAGTAGTTTCATGTGTACATGCAGATAAAATCTACATATTTGTGTAATGTTTCTTACATATGGCTGAAGGTCTTTTTTGTTTCCCCATAGGTCATGTTTTCTTGGAAGTCAGTTCACATCAGCACTCTCTTTTTTACAAGACTCGTTGGCATTTGACTATATGTATGGACTCAGATCAGCAGTGTGGTCACCTACTGTCATTATGAAATATTACAACTGTAGATAACAGATGTGGTAGACTCTCAGCATGCTCTTTGCACTTAGTCTCTTATTGAAGAACTTGTTCATTTTACACAATTTTTGATTTACAAAACATTGATGAATGAACATCATTGGATATACATTAGGGTATTTTTTTTTTGTAAGTTTATAATTAAGATACACTTCCAGCACTAGAATTGCTGGGTTAAAGTTGCTTTCCATAATGGTTATGCCAGCTTACAGTCCCACCAGCAATGTAAGAGTGTTCCTTTTCCCTCCGTCTTTGACAGCATCTATTGCTTTTTGAGTTCTTGATGAAAGCAATTTTCACTGGAGTGAGATGACACCTCACAGTTGATTTGATTTGCATTTATCTAATAGCTAAAGATGTTGAACATTTTTTCATGTGTTTATTGACCATTTGACTTCTTCTGAGAAATGCTTATTCATTTCAATTGTTCATCTTTAATTGGGTCTTTTATTGTAAGGAGTCTATTTTTCTTTACTTTGTTGTATATTTTATTTATTAGCTCTGAGGTGTAGGTGGGAAAATATTTTTCTATTCCCCGGTCCTCTCTTCACGATCTTGTTTCCTTTGCTGTGCAGAAACTTTTTAATTTGATATAAAACCTATTTGTGAATTCTGGGGGTTATTTCTTTTGCTTCAGGTATCTTATTGAGGGAGTTGTTGCTCATGTCTATATCTTCAAGAGTTTTACCTACTTTGATTTCCAGGGAGTTCAGGGTTTCCATGTGTATAAAAGCACAATTAATAATAGCTAAATCACAGAAGATGCCAAAATATTTATCAGTAGAACAATGGATAAGGAAAATGTGAGGTATATTTACAACAGGGTTCTGCCATAAAGACATAAAATTGAGCCATTTGAAGAAAAATGATACAACCTGAGTTCATTAGGTTTATTGAAGTGGACCAGACTCAGAGGATTAAATATCATATGGTTTCTTAGATACGATAAACACATACTATAAATAAGTAATATAGTGAGATGTTGGGCAGCAGGGGGGCAAAGGAGGAAGTGGGAGGGCAAGACCGCAAGGAAGGAGATGTGAAGTTGATGAGACAGATGGGACATGTATGTGCTAACATTCTCTAGTTTAATGTAATTCTAATCATCATGTAGCTAAAATTTATGCTAATAAGGGCAAAAAATTGCTTCAAATTCTGACAGATGTGACTAACAAGAATTTGTGCCATTATCAATAACATAAAATCAAGTATGCTCGTGGTGCCCATTTCTCTCACAACCTCAGCAGGATTACACATGTTTAAAGTTTAAAAATGTTGGGAAAGGGGTCAATCTGTTCTGTTAATAGTGGATCCTCAGGAGATGTCAGAGTAAGAAACACTACGAATCTCGAATCTCTTTCTCTATGTAGACAGCAAGGGAGCAAAGAGAATCCCTTTGTCACAAACATTTTGAAACTCTGGAGTCCACGGAAGGCTTCCGACTGCCAGCAGAAGCCTTACTGACTACATTATGGTCAGCTCAAGTCAAGTTCAGCTCTTAGCACTGGAGCAGCTGCCATTGGCCACGCCTCGACTCTGTGACCGGCACTTGCACACATGTTCCCGTGGCTGCTTGCAAGTAGCTTGCAAACGGGTAGGGGATGGGCCAAAAGGACCCTGCTATCCCAGCTGACCGAGCCCGCTCAGTCAGTCAACTGGGTACACGAGTGGGGCAATGCGGATGAAAAGAGAAGAAAGAGAGATAGAAAGGAAGGAAGGAAGGTGGAGTCTTTTCCTGCAGGGGCAAAAGACGATTTATTCAATACGATCTTCCTTTTATAGTCCAGTTGTTTACCAGAAAACATTCAGGCTTAACAATATTTACATATTTATGAAGGCTTAACAATGTTTTACCTAACAAGGCTTAACAGCTTTTAAGTCAGGGTCTTGCTCTATAGCCCAGGCTGGCCTTGGACTCATGATAATCCTCCTGCCTTAACCCCCTCGAGTGCTGGGATTACAGGCATGTACCACCACACCCAGCCTCCCAAGTGGTGGGATTACAGGCGTGTGCCACCATACTCAGCCTCCCAAGTGTTGGGACTATAGGCGTGTATCACCACACTCAGCCTATGTGGTGCTGGGGAATCGACCTCGGGCACTCAACACTAAAAAGATCTTTTTAAAGAAAGAACTTGGCCAAGCTCCAAGGTCTCCAACACCCAGCACCCTGGTTTTCTGCTTTGATTACAATTTCTGAAGACAGAAGTGCAAACAAAGAGGGGGTGGCCATTATTGTTGCACCCACCCCTCCTTGTTGCAAGCTTCTACTTTGCTTGAAGTGATATCCTGGGGAATTTAAAAGCCCAGTATTCCCTCCTTTTCTTCTGGTCCTTACCTTTTTATTTTATTTTTTCTACTTGTGGATGCCAGACTTTCAAAGGCAACTGCTATAATGGGGAAAATTAGAAAGCGTTCAGGAAAGAGTTTGCTTTAAAATAAAAGATAGTTTTATAAATACATAAACTAATCAGGTAGTCATTTGTTATTATCCAGTATTATCCACCTGATATAGTTATTTGTGCTGTACTTTTACACTGGCAACGTATTACATTTATGTTCCCACAAACATGTGAGTGATGTGTTGAGTGTGACATTTCAATGGCCACAATGTCTCTGTGCAATGGGAATTTTTCAGCTACATAGACTAAGAAAAGGAAAGAAAAATGAAGACTCAACTTATTAAAACCAGAAATGAAATTTGAGACATGGCTGTCATTTCTTCTATTAACCAGGTTTCTAAAGTTGCAATGAACAATTACATGTCAACATATTATACAACCTAGCTACAACCAATACCTTTCTAGAAACACAAAACCTATGAAGACTGAATCACAAGGGCATATTAACTATGAAAGCCATTAAGGGGATTACATCAATCACCAGAAATATCTCAGCTAATTGATCAAATCAACTGAACATTAAGAAAGTAATATGCATGCTCTTCAACTCAAAAATAAATTGAAAAGTCATTGTGTGAGACTAGTATTAACTTATTAGAAAACCCAGGCAAAGACACTACAAGGAAAAAACCACCATGGACCAATATCCACTATGGGTATTGATGCAAGTCCTCAATATTATACTCATAAGCTGAATTCATCCACATATTATAAGCATTATATGCTATACGCAAGTGGGCTTTGTTCCGAGAATGCAGGTATAGTTGTAGCATTATATAAACATAAAATATTAGATCATTCTGTAGGGACATAGATGAAACAGGTCTAAACTTTAAATACAATAGGTGGAATGCCTAAGGAGCAAGAGAAGTGGCTGGAACCTAGAAACAAAATAAGAAAGAAAAAATGGTTCATTTCAGCTGGGCTCACAAATATATTTGCATAAATTTGAGCAGATGATTAGCTGAATTCTTATCGTTTTTATCTGTTATGACTGTTTACTTCTGTCTAACTTCCCTTTTGAATTATTTGTGTCTTGTCCTTTTTCTTTGTGGGTTAAATAATAGTGGATAATCTATTTTGTTGACTTATCCAAAGCATCGATTTTTGGATTGATGTACCACATCAGCTTGTCTTCAACTCATTACATTAAAATATTTAAAAATGTAAACTTTTTATTGAGGCAATCCCATTTGTTCTTGTTTAGTATGTGGATACTGTGTTTATTTATTTATTTACAGCTGAATCTCTAGGTGCCGATTTGGAAGGAGAATAGAAATGTGAGTCTGTGTGCTCTGAAACTAGGTGGCATTTTTCAATTGTGAATATATTGTTGCCTATAAAAATGAGTAAAGTAACAATTTTCTTTTGAGCTCAAATTAATCTTGCTATTCCATTTCCTACTGCGTGGTTGTGTTTACTTCGCGGAATGTCCAGCCATCAAATTGGAATCTTATTCTGGTCGTGATGGCAAAGCCTGCCACTCACAGTAGGATTTGCTTGCTGCTTGAAAATGGATAGCTTTCAGTTTTCAGATTTCATTATTTCCTTGGGCTTTTCCCTGGCGGTGGTGAGCGCTACTTTCCCTAGATATGTCCTCACAAGCATACAGAACATTTGCACTGATTGGACGACATGGGAGGCAGATGAAAAAGACAGTCGGGGTGCCACATTGCTTACATCATTACAATTTAAACTATTTTTACTTGAACTGAAAGCTATTTGACAGTTTTCATCTTAATTTCCAGATTAGAGAATATTTTTGAATATTTTAGGTCATTTTTCTGATTTCATAAGATAAGAAAAAGTGATTCACATCGCTCTTAAATTTTGCAATTAATTTAGCTTTTCCAAAAGACCCAGCTTTTATGAAAGATCCATGAGCACTTGAAAAAAAGGATACATTCTTGTGTTTAAGAAATGGCACTGGACAATGATTTTGGATGACCCCACTACCAGGCAGCCATGGAGATATATGGTTTGCTTTTGTCACCGTTTCACTAATTTTAGTACAATAATCATTTCACTACATGCTACATCAAGAAGACTTTTCTGTATCTTTAACTTTTTTTCTTGTGGAAGGATCAGTTGGTTTTGCAGAAAACGACTGAGTAGATACATCTTTTTTCACACCATCTTTGATTGCATCTTTTACTAAATGTTTTAAAGTACAATTTGAAGATAATAATGAAATGATAACAGAGCCCTAGGTAAGTACCTGGAACCCAATCATTTGTTTCAAATCAAAGTAGAGAGACTAATTCATCATCTTCTACTATAAACATTGTTTGTAAGTCTTTCAGTCCCTTCTTTTTATTGGAAACTTATTGTCCTGAATATTCTTAGAGGTTTTTTTCAGCATGCAACTAGACTGAAACCTAATTGTTTGGAGTTCTGTTGTAGTAGTATGCCAGAAACTTTTTGTTAAGTAGGCTTTTGGGTGCCAGCAGCAAATACTCAGTTTACACAATTTAAAGGAGGAAGGTTTATTTTTGGTCCTACTTCTTCAGCCTGTGATTGGCAGGCTCCAAGGATGGCCGAAGGGCATAGTGGAACAAAAAATTCACTCCATGGTGGCAGGGAACAACACAAGGAAGAGCACCAGCCTGCCAGATCCTTCAAGGGCCACCATGGTCCCAGGGACTCACCTCCCGCTGGCTCTCCCAGCTGTCAGTGTGTTCACCTAGGAACAATGAGAGATCAACCCACTGACAGAGCAATGTCTCTGTGATGTAATCATCTCTCCAGGAATCTCTTAATCTAGTCAGCTTGACAATTCAGCTTAAGTATTGTAAGTAGGTTTTGGCCTATGTAAAAATAAGCACTGAGATTTTAGAAATATTTACAATGTATAATAGAAATGTATACTCTAATAGTACAGTCATTTTCTTAAATAAAGCCATTTGATATGAGGCTGATGAATATTAAGCATGAAAAGGGCGTTAGTATATATTGGTGATGATTAAAAAACTTTACCAATAGCGATTGTAAATGAACAAAAGAATACTTGCACAATTTTCTCTTCCCCCAGAGACATCAAGAAAGATTTCAAATGGAATAGTGCCATGTAAAGTAGGCAATCTGTACATATTTTTTCATTAAATTGAATTAAGCTGCTTGTAGAAAGGATAGTGAAAAAATAAGAAGATAGTGAGTATCTTGTCGCCATTGCTTTGATGCTCAAATTCTGAAATTAATTTGAGTGTCCTAAATGCAACTTGAAATTGATCTGGAAATGGGCCTTTAAAACAGTCTATACAAACAAAACTTGAAGAAATTAGGGATAGAATCTCTAAGGAAGGGAAAATTTTTTAAGATGTTGATTTTATTATTTAATAGTTATTATATGCTACAGTATCTTCCAAGCACTTTACTCATGAAGTAGTTTCTAAACATTTACTGTTTGATTCTCCAAATGAAGAAATTAGGTGTAGGTTGTAGAAATTGGAAAGAGAAAGTTAAAATGAATATATAAATCTCAAACATTACCATAACTTTTAAAAGTTCAGATGAAGATCTCCTGACATAGATTCTGTGAAATTTTCCATTATAGAAGGGGTCCCAAGAGCACCTGGGATTCTACTGGCTTGGGGTGTTTTAGAAATAATGAGTTCAGTCAAAGTGAGATTGAGTCACAAAGAAACACACTTCCAATTTTGAGCATGTAAGATAGTAGAATACATTTCTTGGATCTCATTAAAGTAATTTACCTTTAGGAACAAAAAGGTAGATTCTTAGTAATGAGATGTGGAAATAAATTCTCACCAAATTTAAACTTACTTCATAGTATTTTGAAGCACATATGAAGTAATAAAACTTCAGATTAGTTAATATCTGTTTAATAAAAAAACTATGTCCTTCCTAAACATATACTCAGAAAAGAGTTCTACTGTACTATTGACATAGCATACAACTTTCTTATTTTACTTAGGAAACTACAAACATAATATGAAAGCATAAACATTTTCCTCATTTTTATTAATATATATTTGTGTTGTATAATAATTATATTGATCTTGGAGAACTGGTATATACACACGTCACATCTTCAGTTTTACTTCCACTTCTCCTCCCTGCCCGCCCCAGTTCCTTCACGTCCACCTCTCCTTCTGATCCCCATGAAATCCATCTCCCAATTTCTTCTCATTTTACATATAATACACGACTCTTCGCCCTGTGCTTTCATTTCTCTCTTTGTTCTTCCTTTTTCATTCTTTCAACACAGAATTCCTTTTTAGAAACCTGCAAAAACATGCTTTAGAGGCAAAGTATAACTAAAACTTATTGTTTCTTCAGAAGGACTACAAAAATGTTCATTTTATCTTTTATTATACTCTAGCATCCTTGAATGATGATTCATCTTAGAATTTTGGTCTACAGAGCCATTGACCTTTTTTATATTTGGAGAGTAATTTATAGTTTCGTAAGCAATTTTACTGTGATGCTACAGTTAGGTCTCATAAATACCAAAATCGCTTTCATTATCATTTGCATATATAACAGCAGAGCTTAAATATTTGTAGTAGCCATATTCTTAACTTTTTAATGTGTATGATATAATAACTTCCTTTACTATATTGCCCCAATATAATTTTGTTTTGATTAGAAACAATCTTTTTTAGGGGATGGGAAGCTTATGATTCTCCACATTTTAGTCACCACCATAAGCATTTGACTTTTTTGAGATCATTTTTAATAAGCAACACTATTTTATAATTTTATGAGATTTGAAAGTAGACAACAAAATACTTAGATATGGAGATTCAGTGTGTCCAACTAGATTCATTTGTTGCCTGAAGGCCTCATTCCCATTTACAGCTAGTCACATACAAATTAGGAAAAACTATTAATAAATTTACAAATGGAATAAACATTCTGCATTGCTTAGAAATATTCAATGTGATGAATGTTACATTGGGAACTACACGCTCCAAATTCAAGTGAAATAAAACTGACTTTCAGTTTCTGAGAACTAATTTCATATTTAGAATGCTTATCTAAAGTTGATGTTGACAGGAACATATTTTACAGAGCTTTGGAGATCTTGACATCATTATTTTTTGTGGGATTAGCAGAATATAATACTAATGTCAGTCTTAATTCTGTGGTTCAGAGCCTTTGTCTATTATGGTCCAGGAGTAGCTGGTCTGTGAGTCATTGTTGAAGGATGTTCTGAAGACTTACCTTTGTTTTAGAAGTATGGCTATAATCCTTTGGGATCTAATAAGCTTTTCTGAAGATATTATGAGCTCTAATAATGGTGACATTTTTAGAGCCAAGACTTCATGTAAGAATAATCAGAGAAATCACATTGAAGGCATAGTAGTGAGACAAGAAAGGCAAACCCAGCACTTCTCCTTTTCCTTTTACTGCTAGAGGGTGTGTGGTGTCATTCACACTTATTCCAGCCTTTACTCTTCTGTCTCTGTGCTGTGCTGCCGCCTTTGTGGGTGGCTCTGCTGACAGCTACATGCCTCTCTCCTGCTCTGGGATACTCAGGTGCTGCTGCCACCACTCCGAGAAGCCAGTGGAGGAACGAGCCTGAGACGGCAGTGTAACTGAAGGGTAAGAACACTTGCTCGCCATCTGTATTTCTCTCCTTATTTGTGGGCGATTCCTCAGAAGGTTATAATCTGCCTGAGAGGGTTACTGTGAGGAGTGACCAAGCTAATACAAAATATTTAGAACAGAGTGTGGTTTCTGTTGTCATTTCAATTGAACAACTTGCTGGACAGATTCCACTTTGTCTTTTCAGTCATATTCATTTTGCTTAAAGAGATAAAATAATCATTATTTATTAGACAAATTTGATATGAAAGGACAATGCCTAGATGTTTCTGTTTGTGTTGTTCCTAGATTTATGTCACTTTCAGGAGGCCAAGTTTATGGAAATACTCCCAACATGTTATGACTCTTCCCATCAAGTTTTGCCCAAGAAGAATATCAACACTGACTAAAGTTTTATATAAAAAATTTTTGTTATGAAAGTTTTTATACTTTCAGAAGCAGAGAGAAGTAGATAATGAATCTTCATCTTATAACTTCAACAATGATCAAGCCCTGGTAAAATTTATCACATCCATGCTTTTCTATAACTTCTCTGTGGAGTATTTTGTGTATTTGGGGCTATTTTGAATGTTAAGTGTGTTTAGAGTACTTTAAAGTATCTTAGCTCTTAATTCTTAATGCCATATCTTTTTATATGGAAATGTTCCAGTTTGTACTTCTCAAAGATGAAAGTTACTTTTTAAAAACATAACCTCAATGCTATCATTACATATAAAAATTAAGAAGTCCTCATGACATTGAGCACATAGACAGGATTAATATTTTTTCCTACTGATTTCTCCTCTTCCTTTTCCTCTTCTTCCTCTTTGTTTTTCACAGATTGCTTTATCAGAAAAATCCACATAAAAATCCCCTTCAATATCTTTTCTTGAAATTTAGTTGTTGAAACAACGCATCTCTGCACTGTCAGTTGCTAGATCATATCTGGACACATCTTATTAAATCACTAAAGGCTTACAAATCTGAGGATAGAGATGGTCCAAGATGGCTGCTCAGCCATGAAGTAGATCTCTCTTCCAGGACTGCAGGGTAGCTGGTGAGATGACAGTCTGCTGCAGATCTCGGTTTTGTTCAAAGAACAACTGTGAAGACTGGCGCCTGAAGACTGGTGACTGAACAGCAGCGAGGGGCAGACAGGCACGAGTTGAGACTGGAGTGAATCTGTGGTGAAGATCTGCAGCGTGTAGCAAGTCCGCATCCCTAGACAATTGCGAAGGCGAGAGCTTCCTATAGGAAGAAGCTGCAACAGTCCTTCTTCCTTCCTTTTATACCCTTCGAGTTCCAGTTGGGCCTCCCACATCAGGGTGGGTGCTCTTCCCTCATTCACTGGCCCACAAATCACTCACACTCTAATCCAGGCTGGTTCTCAATTCCCAATCTAGGTGTGATTCCCAAACCCTAATCCAAGTGTGTTTCTGATTCCCTCAAATTGACATAATCTCTTCCACGGTCACATGTATTTTGAATCAACACAACAAATTTTTGATCCTTTCTTTTTGTTTATTGGTTACCAAAATGAGTTGCTTCCATAAGATTCCCTAAAAATGACTAGTTATCGTTATTTTAAAAGTATTTCTTTAATGATTTTACAGTATAAATACTTTGAAGTTTTGCATTAGCTTCAGCTGTTCTCTTTATACCTTTTTTTTTTCATTTTTGGCTACTGAGCATCAGCTGCTGAGTCTTTCTGACACAGCTATGATAATCTGCAATAATTTCCTAGCACTTTTGGTGTGAAATGAAGTAATATCTTCTGTCCATCTGATATGTTCTCTGCCCCGGATCCTGCAGAGAATTACACTTTAGTGAAGGAAAACTTTGGTGTTGGTTTGAAGCGACTTACAAAAGACACTTAGGCAATGATCATACAACAAAAGCACTCAAAGATATTTTGATAGAGAAATATGAACTGGAAATTTTTTTCTTAATCAAAATTTGGAACATGTACTGTTTAGTTATAATGGCCTCTCCTGATTATATTTTTAGACTGATTTGAATCCTGAATGATTTCATTCATGTCCATAGGTAATGTCACAAGAGATCCTGAGGTTTGCCTACTTGAGTCCTTTTATCACTCATCTTCATATGCTTAGCCCTAGTTTTAAAAAATTCTTTGGACCAATTTTTCCTCTTGCTGTCTTATTTATCTGGTGCTTTCTGTAGTGAATTTCTTGGGCTCTTGAGCTACCCTCTGGTATCAAAGCTTACCTCCACCTCTGCTTGGACTTCTTTACTGCACAGAGTGTGCTGGCCCCTCTCTTCATCCAGGAAGTTCTTCTAGAATCTCAGCTGATGTTGAACTCTGTTCTCTTTTACTCTTAGAGTTTTTTGAAAATTTGTCAATATTATGACTTGACATTAAGTAACACATACCAAAGAGATATCACAATTGTGTGTGTGTGTGTGTGTGTGTGTGTGTGTGTGTGTGTGTGTGAGAGAGAGACAGAGACAGAGAGAGAGAGATAAAGAGAGAGAGAGAGAGAGAGAGATAATAAAGATATCATATATTCTTGAACCAATGACATATAATTGGGTGTCGAAAAAAACACAAAAAGAATGAAATTCTCTAAATTTAAATTGTCCAACTTATTTAATTTTAAAGAAGTGCTAAATTTCTTATTGAGGCCTTGTGTTACACACTAGTACATGCTTACCTGATACAATCAGGTACAGAACCTTTATCATTGCTTCATACAAAGTAAAAAGAAACAAAAAAAGCCTCAAATATTTTTCTAAGTATATAAGTTCTGATGCATCATGGGTACTATTTGCATAAATGAGCTTGAGGTTGCTTACCTAGAAAAAATTAGAAGGCCAGAAAATAGTACTGTAATCAATTGTGTAAGACAGCTTTTAAGGTTGTGGTTTGTTATCTACAATAGAATATATAGGCAAGAAGGCAATTTTTCAAGACATGGTAGCAGAGTTAATAAAAGTGACTGAGAAAAAAGAATTATATTTTGGTTAAGAAGACTCTCAATTTATTCCATTGTCTCTTAACTATTTCACATTCTAAAGATCTTTTCAACAGCATCATTAATCCTGTAATGATTACTACTCTCTGTCAATGCTTATTAGATATTTTATTATTTATTGTATTTAAGCTTCACAGTGGCCAAGAAAAGTAGGTATCATTGTGCAGATACATATGCTATGTCATTGAGGTTGTGAATGATGGAAAGAAATTTAAAATCCTATGTGGTTGAGGGCAAGTTCACAATCATATCATTAACACTACATTACCTTGAAATTGTTCCAAAGAGATAACAATTACTTATTTCTCACACTCTGAAATCATCTATTATTTCTATTTATTTTATTTTACATTAAAATAAAATCTAATTTCTAATGTCTATCTCATTAGTTGTTAAAATTAGCATAACATGATTAATCTTCAAAATAATTTCCTTATATTTGTCATAATATGTGTGTGGCTCACCATCATTGTAATCAATTTTAGCCTTATCTGTACTTTGCCTGAAGCATTGTTAATAAAATTAATATATTCACATTTATTCCGTGAATGTTTTCAGATCACAATGATGTACTCTTCAAATAAAATGCAGCAAGCAATGAAATAGGGCATAATTATGTTGAATGAGTTATGGTATTTAATGTCAAATAAGAAAAAGAGATGAAGCCATGCACAAAACAAACATCATTTATCCTTTATGAGTCTGGATGAAAGTGCTATGAGATTGTAAAGTATCTTTGGGGAAGAATTTATATTACTTTTTGTTCCTATTGACATAGAAAAAGAATGTATACAAAATTCAAGTGGAACTCTGCATCTCCTAAGAAAATAGAATTTGCCTCGTTGGAAAAGTTCAAGTTTGGGATCATACCATAATGCTTCCTAATTTTGATTCTTAACAACTTTCTGATAGTCAAAATAAAGTCTCTTTCTATGACTTTAGAATGTGTTAATGTCGAATAAAACATTTTAGCTATGAAAAATATTGGGTACATTTGATTTTGAAAGATGTGGTTGATGATACTTTTATTGAAACACTAGAAGAAAAAACATTACATTCTACTTTTTTAAAAAGCATTTGTTATAAATGATAATCAAAAGCTTTACTTGGAAGCCATTGTTTTGATGGTTTATTATGAAGTTTTCTACACCACCAATAAATGTTAAGTTCAAAAGAGAAAAGCATTTCTGACCCTCTTAAAAATGTACATAGTAATGGTCCTTTAGATAGTTTTAATCAAGAAGGTTTTAATTTAACAATAATTCATCTGATCGATCTAATTTCCTTTTCTTAGGAAGATTCTTTTAACATGTGTTTGTCATGGGTTACCATTTAGAGGGAGGAACTTTATCATCAGTATTATTTCTTAGGGCTGCCATAAAAATTTGCCACAAACTTGGTGTGTTAAAAAAAAAAAACAGAAATTTATTCTCATATTTCTGTAGGTTGATAGTTGAAATGAAGCATAGGCTGGGCTTGTCCCAGAAGCCTCTAGCTGCAGAGAGTTCCATGGAAAGGCTGCAGCTGTGGGTGCCAGTACCCACATCCAGTTTCATGTTGCTTTGCACTTTCTGCACGGCCTGTCCTCTGTGGGTTTGCTCTAAGGACAGTAGCTGCTGTATATATGGCCTGCATGAGCAATCCAGATTTTTCTCATTTTGAGATTTTAATCTAATCATATATGAAAACTTTCTCTTCCCAAACCAGGGTATGTACACAGGTTCTGAGAATTAGAAACATCCTTTTGGGGGTCACTGTTAAATCTGACTATAACAATTTTACCTAAACATTGAATTCAGAGTTCAAGAATAAGCCTGGGGATCTGAGTGCTGTGGGACCAAATGTTGCCTGGCCCTTCTATTAATTATGATTTTTGGCTATTTAATTAAGTTCGGTAAGCACACTGTATATGCTTGAAAGCTATATGGACCCTGATTTGATGGACACAATGATTTTGATAATTGGTCCTTTGCCTTGGCCACTGTCCCATCGCTGGGACACTATATCTAACATCCATGACTTAAGGGAGGAATGGTGAGTTTCAGCTTACAGTTCCGAAGAGTCAGTCTTTGCATGTTCAGCAATAGCAGAGGGCATGCTGGATGGCTTGGTGGGGGACAGTGGCCCAGGAATGATCACTGGAAGCAGAGGGACTGGGGGAAACTGGGGCAAGACCTTTCAGAAGATACTTCAGTTTGAAACATTTGCATAGAAATGGTGTGGGCTAAAATGCTGAAAGGTATCATGAATGATTACATGCTAATTAAATATAGCACTGTTGGAATCTTTCAGTTTCCTTTTTACAGGAAGATATATCTAAAGATAATTGATGGAAATACTACCTTCAGAGAAACACATAGGCTTCTGGGCGTTATAAAAGCAAAACAATTTGTAGCATTCTTGTTAAGTGTGTAAGATAAAAGACATCATTACTATCTGAAAAGTTTGTAAATTTAATTAGAAGTGTTTTGTTTTAGTAAGACTGCTCACAAGATGTTTTGTATTGATACTAATAGACTGTTACATTAGACAAGTTCTCACTTCAGAGGACAGGATTCGAGAGGCTGCTGAGCAAGCAGTACACTGCGGGCCATCCTGTGGGCTTCCTATAACAGAAGACCACACTGGCTTTGCCTGAACCTGTCCCTTGGTACCTCAGTTTTCTTATCTATAAGAAGGAAAACACGTTGACACTTACTACAAAGAATTTCTAAAAACAATAAAATCTTCTATAATAATGAGTGCTGAGGCCTGGTGTATCACAAAGGCTCAATCTAAGTTAATGTTTGTTCCATTACAATAATTTATGACACCATTTACATAGACAATTTCTAAAATTGCTAGCTAACCCACTGATTTTCTAAGACTTTCCTAATGGCATTTCTTTCAAGACATCTTGATAATATTTAGGCATTAAATTGAACCATGGTTGCCAGGTTTTAAATTTAATGGGATATCTAGATGGTTTTGGAGAAAGGGGTTAATTGTCTAGGAAAGGGAACTTAATTTTTTTTCTTTTGAATTATAAATCAAAACCTCTCTAAGACCATTCACTTTAAAAAAAAAAAAAGTGGAAAAACCCCTAGGGTAATATCTATTATATAAATCACGGAGGAAGCAGTCTTTCCTTTTTTCCATTTTTTTTGTCCTATAAAAACTAGATGAAAAATACATTCAGACTAGCCCCAATTCCTACTGTCTCACTATGTAGAATATTTGTAGCGGTCTCTTTCGCCCACAATGGTCTCTGCTACTCCATGAAGTCCTCTAGCTGCTTCCTGCGTCTCCTGGGAATCCCTCCCAACCCCGTCTTCTGTCTTTAATCCTGTGCTTGGACAGCTCCAGTTTTTCTCTTCTGTCACTACCAAGACCATCTGCACTGGAAGTTTTTCAGCCTGATCCTGTTTTGCCCATAAGTAGTATCTTTTTCAATGGTTTCTTCCTTGATCCTATGTGCAGCACATTGCCTCGTCTTGCCACCTACTATCTTGACTCTGGTAAGTCACCCTACTCTCTTGCTGGTCTATAGCAGTAGATGCCCTGATCTGGGGTATTCTCAGTCTGGAGATCTTCCTGGAGCACAAGTGGCTCATTTACATTCTTATCCAGAGTGACTCAGAGGCTGAGAGTGATACCTCCTGGGTTAACTTACACCCGGAGCTAGTTAGATTTCTGCTACTGTTAACAAATACAGAGGAGTTGAACTTAGGAAGAGGAAGGTTTAGTTTTGTGTTGTAGTTTTAAAGGCTGATTCAGTTCAGACTGGCTGTTGCTTTGGGCCTATCGTGACTACTCCACGGCCCATTTCAGATTAGATTTCAGATGAAGCTTTGAAAAGCAAGGGCCTGCCATAGAGATGGAGAGCAGGGCAAATCACACAGCTAAGTCTAGTCTGACATCTGTTTTTAAATAAAGTTTTATTGGGACATGGACACATCTCTTTACCTATTACGTAGTACTGCTTTTGTTCTAGTATAGTGGCAGTATGAACTCAGTAGGACAGAGACCAAAATCCACAAAGCTTGAAATGTACGTTACCTCAGCCTTTACAGGAAATGTTTGCCAACTCATGGTAAATACTATAGAATAAAACCAAATTATTTTAGGATTACGTACGAAGACCAGAAGAGTTCATCTTCAGCATATCTGTCCAACCTCTCTGCTCTGCCTCTTTTGAATACACTGCTGCTATACAATCAACTGGCGGTTACCCAAATCAAAGGTGGCGGTTACCCAAATCAAAGGTTATCTTTCACTTTTTTTGCATATGATTTTTTTTGAGACAGGGTCTCGCTCTGTGGTCCAGGCTGGCCCTGAATTCACTTCAGAGCCCAAGCTGGCCTTGGACTCACGGCAATCCTCCTGTCTCGGCCTTCCAAGTGCTGGAATTACAGTCATGCACCACCACGCCCAGCTTATGTGGTGCTGGGGAATCGAACTCGGGTACTTAGTGCTTGGTTTAGCGCTCGCTCAAGCGCTTTAACAGCTGAGCCATTCCTCCAGCCCCTGCACATGATTTTTGCCAGGAAAAACTTTCCAGCTATTTCACTTTAATTACTCAACTTTATTATTTTTTAATGATACCTCTTCTGAGAAACCTTCTGAAGACAGAGGTAGAGTTTTCCATGTGCATTGCTGTGGTACTCATTGCTACCCGTGGGAGCACAGCTCTTATCATTATGCACAATTTCTATCTGTTTGTGTGTTTCCCCCATTTAAAGACAGAAATTGTGTATAACTCATAACAGATGCTCATGGTAAATGTTTTATGAATGAACAAATGACTAACACATGTAGCACTTTGGGGATAAAGTGAGGGGACAGGTGCAGGGGCCCACGGTGGCAATGCATTTCCTTACTCCTCCTAAGGATCACTGCTTACCCTCCTACAACAAATATAAATCAACAAGGGGAAAGTGTGATTAATTCATTTTATCAAAAGTTCTTCAGAATGAGCACCCCAAAACCTAGGGGGGAAATGTCCTTTTTTATGCTAAGTTCCAGGGAAGAACAGAGAGCTGTGTGGAAAAGTTAACGGACAAAACTTGACGTCATCTGTGTGAGAGAATGAAGGGAAAATCTCAACAAAGAGTCTCCTTTTATGTTTTTTTCTTCCCCTTGGCTCGTCTATGTGGTGGGTTTTTGAAAAAGTCATGTTGTATTTTGTCTGTGTTTTTCAAAGGTCATTTATTTATATAAAGAATAAAGACCATTCGATGATATACTACCTGTTTTGTTTGACAACCTTTTGCCATCTTCCAGTGAGATTCATAATTTCTTGCTCATAGAAGGACCTGTCTCCATTAGCAAAACAAAACAAAACAAAAAAAGCAAGGTAAAGAGTTACCACCTCACCTAAATTGAACGCTATGACATGCAAGGAGTTTTGAAGAGAGAGAAACCCTTGAAGGTCTGATGGTGCAAGATCAGGTAAGTATGGTAGGTGTGACAACAGGTCCCATCCAAGCTCCAATATTTTTTGACATAAGACCAAACTTGTGTGTTGTCTTGCATTGTCATGATGGAACACAATTTCTTTATGATTAATAAGCTCTGGATGTTTCTGGATAATGGATTTGGTCAAACTGTTTAATTGCTAACAGCACACATTCAAATTGACTGGTTTCTTGGTAGGAGCTCAAAAAACAGGACACCTTTAAAATCCCACATTGAGAACATAATCTTCCTGTGATGAATGTCCACTTTTCATGTCATTGGAGGTGAATCATCATGTTGAGATCAAAACTACTTGTTCTCCGTGTTGTTGTAAACCATTCTCGTACCACCAGTTAGCAGTAACTTCAAAAAAGGGGATCATTTTCCTCACATTTAATAAACATATCACTGATACTTATATGCTCCACCAAGTGAACTCTTTCCTTTGTGTTCATGAGGCACCCTAAGATTCAGCTTGCTTAAATATCCCAGCTTCTTCAAGTGGTCATGAATGCTTGAAGGACAGATGTTCAATGTTTCTGCAGTCTCTCACATTGTATAACATGGATTTGACTCCATCAATACCTTCATTTTGTTGTCATAGGCCTCCATGGCCCTTCCTGACCAAGGAGCGTCATTAAGATCAAAATGATCAGCACAGGATTTTGTGAACTATTGTTGGCACTGATATTCTTGTACAGCGTTGTCACTGTGAATTGTAGGCAACTTGTCCAAGCTTGACACATGTTCTTCCTTACATAGAAATAAAACAGTAAAATACAGTGAAATGCAGTTTGGTCTTCCATATTCAACCATATTCAACTTGTTATAAAATCTCCAAAAGTCAACCAAATTGCTCATATTTTTTTAGAGTGAAGCTGGAGCCATCACCTGTCAAATGACATAGCAATGCCATAGATATGAATGATTCTAGTTTTCCCAAAACTTTTCCATCTGTTGCAAAATGAATCATGACTTTCTGCCAACCCAGTGACATTCTTTCTTTAAGGGTAAAGGACAGAATCCCTGTTGTTAGATTGGACCCAAAATAGCTCAAGATACCTCTGGCTGAGTAGCCAGATACTCGACAGAAAAGTGAGAGAAGGTAAGGGTGATACTTTTAGTTTTGCAGCTTATTTTGAGGGAAAGGAAACCTAAATTCTTTGACCCACTTTACAGAAGCATTTTGTTTCCATGTCTTGTTTCAAGGGAGTATAAGGAGCTAGATACAGGAGGGCAGGAGGAAGTTAGAGACTGATTCTCAGGCTATATTTGAAGTGTCTCATGTTCTTTAGCTAAAAGTCCTCAGGCTACTGCATCACCATATTTTGAGATGTTGTTTTCTGAGTTCCGAAACAAGTTTGATGCAGGGTTTGTTGAGAAGTGTGGCAGGAAATATGGTTAGATAGAATGGATTCATGGAAACAATAATGATCTTAAAGCCAGGCACAAGAACTTGCTTTTCTTACTCTGGTTCAACAGTTCTTCAAATGGTTTCCAGGAATTTCTAAGACCATGGGCTATTCTTTGATATAAGAACTTCATTTAGTCAAATGGGTTACAGGAACTCTGCAAAAA
Source organism: Ctenodactylus gundi (assembly GCA_004027205.1). Classification (NCBI taxonomy): domain Eukaryota; kingdom Metazoa; phylum Chordata; class Mammalia; order Rodentia; family Ctenodactylidae; genus Ctenodactylus; species Ctenodactylus gundi. Next base: position 3,340 of record PVKB01003256.1, on the reverse strand, counting down.
AGGTCTTTTAAAAAAAATTTTAGCACGCAGAGTTTTAAACTGAAGATATTTTTTTAACATGAGATAATTCAACCTTTCCTGACTAAAGTCTTCTCCTCATTGGAATGACTAGTTCATATTTTGAGGAATTCATACATTGTGGAATCTCTTTTGTGATATGCTAATTTGGCAACGAAGTGTGGAATTCTAAGGCCAATGTGATTGCTTGGGAAGATACTCCAAGATCTGACCAAGGCAGGTGAACCATTAGGGAAGAGAACAAAGTCTCAGAAACTTGTCTGAAGTCGTGACAGGGAGGTAACGCCCTAGTTGGAAGAAGGAAAGAGTGAGCATAAGGCAATGCAGAAGCAAACAGAATCTTTGAGCTAGTAAGATGCTAAAAGTCCCTGGTGGAGCTTCCTAACTGACTGTTAGTTTTTTCTAACTGAGAAGGTCAACTTTTTTTAATTAATATTTTCTGTAAAGGGCATTTCTCTAATGCAAATAATAACTCCAAAAGATTTTGCTTTGAGAAAGCCAGGTTTTCCTGGTTTTCTCCATTAGCAGTCATTCTCAAGTTAGTGTAATCTGACGTAAAGCAACAATCCAGAATCTAAAGCTCTGCGATGCTAGTAAACATGGGAAAAAATGGTCACTGAAACTCTGCACGTATCAAGAATATATACTTATTACACTCTCCTAAATGAATACTTAGACTAATTTCTAAAGTTCCAAAAGCACATCACCTAAACTGTGTGACTATATTATTTGATGATTAGACTACCATTGATTAATGATAAATTTGTCTTTTTTCCAATTTGTCTGAGAAATGTGTATTCGCAGGCATTGACAGGCTGCTGAATGGAGGGCCAGTGATGTAGGGATAATCACTGAGGGTGAAAAAATGGTTGGAATATTTTTTAAAGACAAATTTTGCACTATATTCATTTAGATTTTAATTCTTATCCTGAATTTATGGGGCTACATTTGGTTATTGATAAGATAATCTGTATCTTGTGATATTTCTGAGCTAGTACTATTAAGATTTTGAAGCTGGGCCCGGTGGCACAGGCCTGTGATCCTAGCGCTCTGGCGGACTGAAACAGGAAGATTGCAATTTTCAGCCTAGCCTGGGCAACTTGGTGACTTAAAGAGACCTTCCAAAATCAAAGAGTTCAAAATATGGACTGAGCTGCAGCTCCACGAGAAGTCCTTAGGTTCAATCTCCATTATGACACAAACAAAAATAATTTTATGAAGTGTCCTGATACTCCCCCTCATACACACACGCGCGAGCGCGCGCGCGCGCGCACACACACACACACACACACACACACACACACACACACACACACATTTTGGAAAATGCTGGTTAAACAGATTTCTTTGAAACAGGAATTCCTGTGTCTTTACATAATAATGCTCATTGTAAATCTACATAAAGAAGATTTCATATGCAGAGCTTCTTAATATTAGTCATGCAATGTTTTGATGTAAGATACCATTTATCTGACAATAGCATTCTGTACAATAGAACTGTGCTGTAGAGCACATAAGCAGGCTGTGCATTTACTACTCAATTACTGTAAAAATACAGTGGAGAATACTAAGTACAAGGCAGAAGCTCTGGATGACAGCCTGCTCACTAAGGTGTGCTACTGGGCAAGTTTAACCTCTGGTAAGTATGTCTCTTCACATATATAATGGATAAAGTGATCCTAGTTGTTTCAGGGTTTTCAGAAGTAAATCAAAGAGTGCAAGTTAAATGCTTAGTACAGCTGGTACATTATAACTGCTAGGAAATAATGTCTTTAGTATAACATTGTTTTTGTTACAACTTACAACTATGATTTGATTTTATCTCCAGTGGTGTTTGTTGTCAGCCTTCTCTTTCTGCCTTATATTGCCATCAAATTTTACTCTCAAAATCTGATGACACATAGTGGGGTACTACGTGCTGTTATAGATTACTGTAGTAAAACCAGCTTTCACGTTACGTTGAGAAGTCTTTTATCCTGTACCTGAAAATATGGCATTTCAGCGTGTGTTATAAATATTTCTCAGATAACTGTGGTGTAGCTGAGCATATTATTTCTTATATCATGAAATAATGACAAGAATATTTCTTAAAACATTTCCCCTAAAATTATCAATGTAAAATAATAAAGAGGACTGCATGTTTTTAGAATAGCTAGGAAGGAATTTTTCTTTATATGTCAGTATGCTTGGAAATAAATGAATTGTGGGAAAAATATGGCTTCCCTGTGCCTTAGGCCTTTGGGAATTGAAGAAAAACCTACACTTACATAGCTCTTGATACATAATGTAGGTATTGATCTTCATATTCCATATTCATATTTGAAGCAGTGGTGCATGCCTGTTGTCCCAGCTACTCAAGAGGCAGAAGGGTGAAGATTTCTTGACCCCAGCAGTTAAGGTTAGCTTGTGTGGGACCGTGACTAGGCTGGGGATAACAGAAGGCGGCCCAGATCGGGTAATCTCGTCTTGAGTTGGCAGGAGTGGGGCCACTCCCTCCAGTCCTGGACAGTCCACCGCTCAGGTTTCACTCTACTCAAATTTCCGATTTTCCTCTGCCCTAAGACCTTTACTAGAAATCATGTGATCAGATTTCCAAAACCCACCATGCAAATTAGGTGACATTCAGACCCTAAACTTCCTCCAACCAGAGAACAACACACACCCTACAACCCTGGCTGACCCCTTCCTCCTCCAACTGCTTATAAGCTTGCCCACCGCCCCCTCCGCCCCCGCAGACAATAAATGAGCTATTACACTGATTCAGTCTCATGGAAGTTCTTTCTTCCATGGTACTTACGGCCACTGGAGATCCTGCTGCCCCAGACTTCCCTGGTCCCTGATAGCTGGTGACCAACAGCAGCCAGGGATCCAAAAACTCCAACAAGTTTGGGCGACATAGTGAGACTCTGCTTCAAAATTACAGCATTAATGGACTATCACATTTTTATCTATATATTTCAAAACTCTTTTAATGATCTTACTTGACCATCAAGTATATTTTTACCCCAAGTCACCCTAAATTTTGATACTTGTAAATACCCTTATTCTAAACATTTATGACTATTGTACATGTAGTTCAAAATGTAGCATAAATTTTCATAGGTTAAATATTATTAAAAAGGTCATTCTACTAAATTTTCATCGTTCAGTAAATAATGTTTGAGTAGTCATTTTTCTCCACATTTTCTTGATATGTATACATGCAAAATTCAAGGTTTACAATGAGGTTGGGCATTTGTGCACATTCCTATCTTCTCAAGGTGACAAGGGCTTTCCCACTCTCCTTTTGCCCCTCCCCCTACCCACCCCTCCCTCCCTCCCT